>SNQJ01S0000681.1:348341-386752 GCA_010110895.2 Picea sitchensis | reverse complement strand
TACTCAAGATGGACTGATTTTTAGAATGAATAAGTATCAAGGATAATCACCTTTGTTTAGGGTTGTGATAAACAAATAAAAAACATAAGGCATGTAAAAAAATTAATAGCTAAATAAATTGAGCAAGTAAATGAGGTTATTTAAACCTAACCCTATGATGAAAGTCTACATGAAAGTGGACCAAGCTTAGGTATCACAGTAAATTGATTGAATCAAAGAAGAACGAATAAAGGTTCAAGTGTTTGAGTATATTGTGGCTATTAAATCAAGCATAGGTTGTGCCACCTAGTAGAACGAATTCAAACTCAAGTTTTATTAGCACATGGTGAATTAAGAACATAAGTGACCATGCAAACCCACATTGATGATGCCCCTAAAAGGATGATAGAGACTCAAAAATCTTGTAAACAACCCCTTAAATTGGATGCACTACTTGACACCTTGCAATAGATAATCGACAAAATTTTAACCACTAGATGAATTTATTTATGAATTTTACAAAGCCCCATAGGGTTTCATGGGTCTAGAACCATTGCAAATCTATCAAGAAGCCATCAAAACATGACCCTTGGGAAATGTCATAATACTAAGAAACGACATATTCATCTTGAGAGCAAGGGAACTCATGTTGGTCTTAATTAGAGGCTTTAACCCTCGATGTATCTTGCAATAATTTTTCCAAATCCTTGGCCATGAAAATCAAGTATATGTTACACAACTTTCATGTATAAATGCCCTATTCTTAAAAACACAGTTGTACGTTAAGAGGGCATGTAATTGATAAGATACAACAACAAAAACAAATTGATTATTAAAAATGATTTTGAAAAGACTTGTGATTGAATTAAGTGACCATATATCTTCTAAATGTTTTAGCCTCCATATATCTTCTAAATGCTTTAGCCTCTTTTTCATTACCATGGATAAAACCTTGTTTGTAAATGCCTCATCTTATCTAACTATGAAGCTTTTTAAACTACTCAAACAAAACCATCTATATATCATGACTATGTATTCCATGGTGTTACCAAAGCCTTGAGTTACCTACTAAATGGAAAAATGACAACAACAAAAATAGAAGTATCCCTCATTAAGTAAAACATTTATCAAGTTTGTTTTTCATAATTAAAAAAAGATTAAAAAAACCTTAAAATTATGTTAAAATAATCTTATATATTTTCCAAAAATCATAAATCTAATCTATTTTTTTTTTACCAACCTTTACTTGTATGATTTTCTTACAATGTTTTTAAAATTTTAAATTAAATTTGAATCTAAACAACAAACATTTTCAAACATGAATTTACATTCTAAACATCTTTTATTAACCTTTTTTAACTAATTAAAAAAACAAAACTATGAAATAAAAAAATTCATAACAATCACACATCATTTTCAAATCCCCACCATATATTTATTATTTGTTACGACAAATTCCCTGACAGACAATTGTAAAGAGCTAACTTACAAAACTAACGATAAAGAGCTTGGAATTGGAGTATTTATTACTCCCTAAAAAGATAAAAGTCGGAAAGTGAACAATAATTACCATCCATACAAAAGGCCAGGCTATTTGTACACTTACACTACAAAAGGTTAACTCTTTGTATCTTTCAAACTATGAAAGAAAAAGAACTTTAAAAAACATGCATAATCACATAAGCACCATATGACAAAAGACCTCAAATGAGTCCTCAATTTTTTCTCAAAATCTGACATTTTGTTTAATCACCAACCATAGCAAGATTAGTGGATATCACTTCAATCTCAACCACTTGCATGCATTTTCAAAAGGTACTTTATGATTGTCGATGAAACTTTTTCTTAACCTTAGAAAATCTGGTGCTAGAAAACGACATAAACGAATTTAATGGGTTTTCTTTCTGGATGACTTATGATTTTTATTAAGTATTAATTTTTATTAATTCAAAGCAATCATGAGAGTGTGAACATGAATATATTAAAAAATTGACTTTATGAATTCACTTTAAAAGTTTATCATTCTAAAATTTTGAATATAAAATTATTTTGATATTAACTAGTAGCATCTTCAGTAGTTTACCTTGAACGAGTAGCAAAGGTAGCTAGAGCATCATAGTAACCATAGCCAGATGTGGTTTAGGCATAAGCAAATTCGAAAGAAGTGATTTTTTGTTTTGGAATAAGACTTAAAATTGTTTTTTATTGATTAAGATCAGAAAATATATTAACAACTTAAAATTAAAGACATCTTGTAGAGAAGGAAGTCTCAAGTCTCAAGATTATCAGAAATGGAAGTCTCAAGGCTATCTCTTATCTCTTAGCGATCATCAGCAGATTATTCCTTATCCCTTGAGGATCATCAGCAGATTATTTCAGGTGACATGATTTTCTTGAATAAAGATGATGAGTGATTGGCTGACTGCTTAACAACCAAATTATCATAAGTTTTACCATCTTCGAAAAAAATTAAAATCTAAAAATCATTAGCAGATTATTTCAAGTGACACTGTTTCTTGAATAAAGATGATGTGGCAAGGTTTTGTTGAATAAAGATGATGTGGCAAGGTTTTCTTAATGAGTGATTGGCTGACCATTCTCACTGCTTAACAACCAAATTATCATAAGTTTTACTATCTTCCAAAATTTAAAGAAATGATTTTACTGATTATGGGTTATGTTTGCTGCCATATCAAGATAAATGTAATCTCATTACGCAAAATTAACATAAAATGGTGGTAATTGCGTTTAAAACGGGCCACACCACAGCTGCTAACTAAAATTCCACTAAAATTAGATATTATTTGGACGTGTTTTAATCACCTGCACATCCCTGAATATATTTTGAATTCATCCACCGTCAAACTTGGCTGGCGTATTTGGACGTATTTTAATCACCTGCACATCCCTGAATTTATTTTGAATTCATCCACCGTCAAACTTGGCTGGCGGTGGTCTCCATGCCAGCAACATCGAGAATATATTATAAAAGTACTCTTAAATTTATTGGTCTGATATTGATGCATTCACATGTTAATATACCATTAGCGTGTACTATTTGAAGTTTTCTGTGTGCAGTACGATATTAATTTGAGAGAATAAAATTGGCTCGTACTATTTCAGGTTTCCATTAAATATTACCTTACGATTTCTCTTGTGTACTATTTCAAGTTTTCATTAATATTAAATTACGATTTCAAGTTTTCATTAATATTAAATTACGATTTCAAGTTTTCTTAATATTGAAATTACCAATATTGTGTAGTATTTCGAGTTTTCATTAATATTAAATTACGATTTCAAGTTTCTTAATATTGAAATTACCAGAAGCAGAAGTGCTAATTCATAACCTGCGCAACATAACTGCCAAGTCATAAACTGCACAACAAATATAAATTAAAAAATTTAAAACAGAATCACCATTTTAGTTACTGAAGAAGCCAGACCAAAACGCATGGTAGAGTCACTTTGAACAATCTGGAAAAACCATTACAGAGTGCAATCTATCACTGGGCCACTCCCAACAGCCATTATTGTTGTTATTACCTTATTTTGTATTTTGGGAAGAAGCCATTGTGTATGAAACAAACCATTGCAATTGGATTTTTGAATTTGGGAAGCCATTGTGTCTGAAACAACTATTGGATTTTTGAAAGTTCGTTAGGCCATAAATTCTGTAGATTCCCCTAATCATATCTCTCGACAAACCATCACATTAGCATGATCACGAGGACTATCATTGTTGGCAGAATTTAAGATTATGTTGCAGAAAACTACAGTAATAAAGTTGAGGCTTCAAAATTCAAACATACAACCTGAAAGTCAAACCAAAATTACAGATATAGAACAAGAGCCAAAATTACAGATAAAAGAAAAGTTTGCAAAGATGTATTTATTTATTTACAGCATAAGTTTCGATCATCCATTCCACCTGAATGAAATAGATATTTCAACAGCAAGGGACAATACATGCATTTCTATGAAAATATGCTGTGCTCCTAGTCCATGAAACAAAATTGCAGCTGATCAATTAAGTAAGCATGTTTCCTTCTTGAACCCATCTCTTCTCTTCAAAATTCAAACTATTACATTACAAGAAGAAAAACAACCACCAGTCAAGCTGCTGCTATGATCCTAGTGTTGTAATACTCCTCCTAGCCTAGATTCATGCTCTAAATAATTCTTCCTCATCAGTTTATTTGATTTGTGATTTGATTTTGGTGGGCTTGATAAGACCTTCGTATCCTCAAATCACAACCTTTCAGTTCCCCAAGGATTCAGGTCTGCCCAAAAGACATCTGTGAATAGTACTCTAACAGAGTTACATTATAGAGCAGGCATTTGGGTTTTCATCACTGAAAAGCTGAGGAGGATGAACATACTCAATGACATATCTCGGAATAGGGACTTCATTTTTCTTGCCTTCGCCCTTCTTGTCATCACCATCGCCTTTAGATTCATCCCCACCCTTCTTATCATCATCCCCTCCCTTTTTGTTTTCTCCACCATCCTTCTTATCCCCACCTTCCTTCTTCTCTCCCCCTTCTTTCTTGCCCCCATCCTTCTTGTCCCCTTCTTTCTTGTCTCCATCCTTCTTCTGTGGAACAATCTCCACATGTTTCCTGGTCTTTCTGTGGACATGTTCCACCAGCTTATTGGGATCCATAGTCCCCTTCACAGTCACTTTGTGATTCTGCAGATCAGGTTCTGCAGATTGCACTCCTGTGGATCACAGGTAATCCAGTCAGTTAGCTAATGCAAGAAATCAAACTACACTAAAATCAACTAACAAGGGCTATCTGTCTGTTAACGGAAGCACATAACACTAACTATTTCTTAGAATATTATTATGTTTAGCAGCACTGATAACCTCAAAACTATATTCTACCATATGAAGAAATACAAGCACTGGATAATACTGTGTAGACTGCATGCTTACAAATTCATTTCATTCCATGAACTATTCAAGTACCATCTCACTCAAACATTGGAAAATGCTATGCAATCAATCCATATGATTAACATCGCTATTTCAAAAACCTTCTATCACAGAACTCAGCTTCAGCCTTGATCTACATGGCATTGAACCAAAATAACACAACAATAATGACATTGAACAAGGAATTGCACACAATACCTTTCATGTTGACGATAGTTTTCTTCACTGATTGGGCACACCCATCACAGTGCAAGTAAACCTTGAGCACAGTTGTTACCACAGCTGGCTGCAAAAACAGAGTGGGTTTTTCAAAATTTCTTTCATCGGCACAGCTTCAAGGACCAGATCTAAGCCAACAGTACATCACACCATAAATTCCAAATCACAACATACAAATGATATGTGCTCGAAAGCGTACCTCCTTTTCCTTCTTTTTATCCTCTGGTTTATTTTCCTTCTCATCCTGTTTCTTCTTGTTCTCACCCTCATCCTTTTTGGGTAGAGGAGAAATAAGCTCAACCTTCTTATGGGTTTTTTTCTGCACTCTTTCAACCACAGTCTTAGGATCCACCTTCCCAATCACAGTCAGCTTGTTATTGACTACATCAGCTTTGACATCATCCACACCTGCAACAACACAGAATTAGACAGCCACCCACTTGAAGCTCAATACAAAATTCCTAAAAACCAATAGTTCATTAATCTATATATATTCCCAATAGAAATATCCCCAAAACCAGAAGATACCCAATGTATATACACCCAATACACAGAAATCATGTAAACCAACAAATACTGAATGTGTATATAAACCTGGCATGTCTTTAACACACTTCTTGACCTTTCTAGCACAGCCTTCACAATGCATGTCCACCTTCAACACAGCTGTGGGCGGCCCATCTTCCTTCTTATCACCACCCCCCTTCTTTTCTTCCTTCTTCTCCTTCTTCTGTTCCGTCTTTCCCTCCTTCTTGTCTTCCGCCTTTCCTTCCTGCAAAGACCACCATTTGTTGCCCAAAATATCATCAACATCTATAGAACCATTGAGTTAACCAACACAGAATGCAGATCTCAATGCCCAACAAGCAAAATTCATCAAACTCGAAACACAATACACAGCCATTGAACTCACCTCGCCCATTGTTGAGATAATTCCTAACGCCAAGCAAACGGAATTCGAGAAGTCACAGAGCCCAGGCACAACTAACCGAGAAGAAGAGGTATAACTAATTTTATTTTTCGTTATTTCGCGGGGAATTGTGTCTTTTAAGGAGATGTGATGACGTGTCATCTAAAAGGATGTGCTATAGGATAAAAATAGATGATGCATCTATGACAGAGATGATGATGATACATGATGCATGTATGCATGCACGCCTATGAGAATGGGGAGTCAAGTATGGATGGTTCTAAGTGTATTTTTTTATTTTTTCAATTTTTTAACCGTAACCGAAACCGAAACCGAAATCTATATCTTCGGTTTTCTTATCTCCTTTCAGTTTTATTCTTATAAAATCACATAATTTTAAATAATTAAAAATAAAATGATTAAATTATATGATTTTAATAAATCTTCATCAAAATTTTAATAAAAAATCAAACCAAAACTTGTTAGAGTACATTGTCAAGAATATATTATAAATTTTGGAACCAACTAACAAGACAAGGCCATGTTACCCCGAAATAAGTTCAACATCCTAATCATACTTAAACCACAGGACGATAAGGAGTCAAACATCACGGGCATTTTCTACAGAAATTAATGATAAAAATGACAAACCTCATTGCACTTCCATGGGGTCCCCTCCCTAGTCACTTCAAACGGAGTTTTTCAATAAAGATATTGTAGAAATGTTTGCAATGCTTAGGTCCACTTTATGGTCTTTTGATAGCATGATTGCAATTTTGGGGCCCCTTCTAGTCACTTCAAATTAGGATTTCTATAGAGAGATCCATGGGCTCTGGATTGTGTATAAGGTGGGCTCCAAATTTTCCATCTCCATGGCCATGTCACGCATTTCACTGTTAAACCTTTGAAACTATTGGCAGTGGCATCACGGTTTCGTAACAAATTGGAGTTTTGAATTGCGTGGTTAAGTGGTATGTGAGAATAATGAGTGAAAAAGTCACTTGCTTGTTATGTAAAACAAGGGATAGTGGGAGAAGATAAGTCATTTCCTCAAACTTCCCTTTAGTGTGTAGGGGTGTGCCAATAGATATTCTTTATTAATTAAACTAGATAACTCTGGACTATGAGCACATAACTTTTTGCAATTCACCTTTTCCCTTGTTTGGTTTAGTGTTAGTGGGTGTTAGTGGTTTGAGGGGTGACTTTGCTTTCACAGTGATTAAGTAATGTATAAGCATTGACACTGAAAACAATGATAAGTACTAATATTAAGCTTTTGCTTTTTCATAAAAATGTTTTTTAAACCAATACAAAGAGTGAATGATGGATATTAAGACCCTTTTCCTGATGTAGAATGTTACTTGTTCACTAGTGACTTTATCGTGACTTTATCATATTGTTAATATTATGTTTAAATCGTTTTGTTTTGGATTTATAGCTTGGATGGTTGGGTAGCATGTTTGTCATTCTCCTCATCTGGATTCAATTCCCTCAAAGTAGACATGTTGGCCCATTGTGATAAGGCTAGAAGGGTAGATGACCCATGGGATAGAGGTCCACTTCGATAGGCTTTGGGACACCTCGACCCTTGGTAAGTCGCAAGTTATTAGTATATCTGGCTTGTAGGTTGTTGGATATACTCTTAGGTTATAGTGGCAACCAATAAGCTTGATCTAGGGCCTCGCCCAGATCAAACCTATCAGTTACCAATTCTCATAATTTAAAAAAATCATTTAATACAAAACATTACAATAAAAATTTATACCTTAGACAACTAATTGATAAATTTATTAATATTTTTTGGCTTGTAGTATATTTTTAAGCAACTTGTCCTTCATATATATATATATATATATATATATATATATATATATATATATATATATATATGTTATATATATATGTTATGTTATATATATATATATATTTATATATATTTATATATATATATATATATATATATATATATTTATATATATATATATTAATATTTTAACTTGATATTAGTTATTTTAAGCAGCTTGTATTTTATATATATAACAATTTTAATTAGTATACCTTAATTTAATAATTAATATTTACATTTATAATAATAATAATAATGTAAATTAATAAAATTTAAAAATATATATATATAAAATATTAACATTGAATTTTATAAGAAGTTTAAAACGGAGTAGTAAAAAAAATTATAAAAATGTAAAATTCAAATTAACTAATAAAAGATGAAAAAATGGTCCTCTTTCATCATTTTAGTAGGAAAAAAAAATAGATAATAGTACATTACAATGAATACATGTTCTTATGAAAACTTAAGCTCTTTACCATAAAAGTGATTCAACTTTGATTGCACCTTTTGCATATCAATAAGATTATTATGTTTCTCTTACATAGACTCAAATAGGGCAAATATAGCTAATTATACCATCTTGTTGTAGAAAGTAAATTTTGGTAGCATTTTCTTAAGTAAAAACATCAATATGTTCTTTTATTTTAAAAATGTACAAGTATGAGAGATATAAACATAGACTCAAATAGGGCAAATATAGCTAATTATACCATCTTGTTGTAGAAAGTAAATTTTGGTAGCATTTTCTTAAGTAAAAACATCAATATGTTCTTTTATTTTTAAAAAATGTACAGTATGAGAGATACATATGTTTACAAGATGTGTGTGAATAATTTAACTCCTACTTATTATATATTGAAGGTTTATATAATTTTTAATTTTAATAGACTTTATAAATTATAAATTATATTTATTTTTTTTTTTTTTTTTTTTTTTTTTTTTTTTTTTTTTTTTTTTTTTTTTTTTTTTTCTTTTTTTCTTTTCTTTTTCAAAATTATTTTTATTCAACTAATGAGTATGAGTATGTTGTTTGTGGAGATTGTGTAATGAAGATTTTATATTCATTTTTTGTAACTTCATGTCAATGTTTTACAATTATAAATTTTACTTATTCAAAGCCAATTTCTGGCATGTCTACTTTACAATTTCTATATGTATATGTTGTGTCTTTGAATTGATTGGCTTTCTTTTTCTTTTTTCTTTTTCAATTGTATTTCATTTAATCAAAAACTACATTTTTTATGGAGATTGTGTAATAAGGATTTTATATTCATTTTTTTTTTTAACCCCATGTCAATATTTTACAATTATAAATTTTGTTTATCCAAATCCAATTTCTAGTATGGTTTCTTTATAATTTCTATATACATATGTTGTGACTTTGAATTGATTGACTCTCCTTTTCTCATCTTTCTAAATTTATTTCCATTCAACCAAGTAGTATATAATTTATGGAGATGTAATGAGGAGTTTTATATTCATTTATAACCCGATGTCAACATTTTACACTTATAAATTTTCCAAAGCCAATTTCCATCATGACCATTTTACAACTTGTACACATATAAATGTGCCTTTGAATTGATTGGTTCTCCCTTTTCCCCTTTCTTATTTAAATTTATTTTTGTTCAACCAAGGGATATGCTCTTTATGGAGATTGTGTAATCACGGTTTTATATTCATTCTTGTTTTACAATTATAAATTTTACTTATTTAAAGCCATTTTTTTCATAACTACTTTGCAATTTCTGCAAATATATGTTGTGTCTTGAATTGATTCTTTCCCCTTTTCCTTTTCTTTTTCAAATTTATTTCCATTCAACCAAGGGGTATGTTGTTTATAGAAATTGTGTATTGGGGTTTTATGTTCATTTTTTAACCATTGACATTTTACAATTTTAAGTTTTATATCCTTTGAATTGATTAACTTTCCTTTTCCTTTTTCCAAGAGTTGCCAAGGGTATGTTGTTGACGAAGTTGTGTGTGTGAGGCTTTATGTTCGTTTTTTATAGCTTGTGTGGCTACTTTAAAATTTCTGCATTATGTTGTGATGTTTGAATTTTTGTTTCCCTTTCCTTTTCTTTTTCAGAGTTGTTTCCATTCAACCAGTTTTCCCCTTTCCCCTTTCTTTTTCAAATTTATTTCCATTCAACCAAGGGGTATGTTGTTTATGAAGATTGTGTAATGAGGGTTTTATATTCATTTTTTGTAACCTTATGTTGATGTTTTATAATTATAAATTTTATTTAGCCAAAGTTAATTTCCAGCGTGGCTACTTTGCAATTTCTACTTATATATGTTGTGCCTTTGAATTGATTGGCTTTCCCTTCCCCCTTTCTTTTTCAAATTTCTTTCCATTCAACTAAGGGGTGTGTCGTTTATGGATATTGTGTAATGAGGGTTTTAGATTCATTTTTTCAACCTCATGCCGATGTTTTGCAATTATAAATTTTACTTATCCAAAGCCAATTTATGGTGTGGATTCTTTGCAATTTCTATGTATATATGTTGTGTCTTTGAATTGATTGGCTTTCTTTTTCATATTTATTTCCAGTCAACCAAGGGGTATGTCGTTTATGGAGATTGTGTGATGAGGGTTTTATATTCTTTTTTATAACCTCATGTTTTACAATTATAAATTCTACTTATCCAAAGCCAATTTTTAGCATAGCTTATATAGAGAGAGCGCCTTTAATTGATTGGCTTTCCCTTTCCCCTTTTCTTTTCCAAATTTATTTTCATTCAACCAAGGGGTATGGTGTTGATGGAAACTGTGTAATGATGGTTTTATATTCATGTTTTATAATCCCATGTCGACATTTTATAATTATAAATTTTACTTCGGTTAAATCATTTTTTAGTGTGGCTACTTTACAATTTCTACATACATGTGTTGTGCTTTTGAATCAATTGACTTTCCCTTTTCCTCTTTCTTTTCCAAATTTCTTTACATTCAATCAAGGGGTATATTGTTGATGAAGATTGTGTAATAAGGGTTTTATATTCATTTTTTGTAACCTTGTGCTAAAGTTTTATAATTATAAATTTTACTTAGTTAGAGCCAATTTTTGGTGTGTCTACTTTACAATTTCCACATATATACATTATGCCTTTGAATTGATTAGCTTGCCCTTTTCCCCTTTCTTTCAAATTTCTTTCCATTCAACCAAGGGGTAAGCTGCTTACGGAGATTGTGTAACAAGGGTTTTATATTCATTTCTTGCATGCTAATGTTTTACAATTATAAATTTTACTTATTCAAAGCCAATTTCTAGCATGTCTACTTTACAATTTCTATATGTATATGTTGTGTCTTTGAATTGACTACCTTTCCCTTTTCCCCTTTTTTTTCAATTCAACCAAAGACTATGTTGTTTATGGAGATTGTGTAATGAGGGTTTTATATTCATTTTTGTAACCCCATGTCAACGTTTTATAATTATCAATTTTATTTATCTAAAGTCAATTTTTGACGTGGCTACTTCATAATTTCTACATATATATGTTGTGCCTTTGAATCAATTAGCTTCCCTTTTCTCTTTTCTTTTGCAAATTTATTTTAAGAGATACGTTGTTGATGGAGATTGTGTTGACAATAAATGCCTTGTTTCATCAAAACTAGGGACCATTGTTTCTCTTTCTAAATTTAAAATATCAAATTTATGATCTGTCTTATCATACATATAGATTTCAACTACGACTCTCTCCAAAAAACAAAAACAAAAAACACCCAAGACTATATCCACATTACAACTCATATGAAAGCAACTAAACATTCTCAACCCTCTCCAAAAAAAAAGAAAAACACCCAAGACTATATCCACATTACAACTCATATGAAAACAACTAAACATTCTCAACCAACCATTCATGAAACTTTTAATTTACATTTCTAATGCTTACCACCCTTTCAATTATTCTTAACTTTTTGTTTTCCCAATAAAAACCAAACCGTTACAAAACCATTCATAAGACTTTTAAATTACATTTCTAATACTTACCACCCTTCCAATTATTCTTAACATTTTTTTTTTCAATAAAGACTAAAGCCATTACAAAAGCATCCCTGAAACAACATATAAATTAATAAAACCTTTCATTAAAAAATGGTACTTTTATAATCCTAAAAACATCTAAGACCATTCTTAATATTCCCTTGGAAAGTAAATTTTGGTCTTTACTCATACTAAGAGTCTATTCTATATATTATTAGACACGCTAATGTGTTATTTTATCAACACGCGTGCTTTACTACGTCGATTTTATATGTTTCTTTAGTTCCGCCGTGACACGCACAAGAGTGATCATATCACGTCATATAAATTAAGTCAAATAATGATATCATATAATTGTAATTGAAAAAGAAATTACGGTCAAATGCACCTTTTTCCTTACCATGTACATAAGTAATTTGTTTAAAAGGTTTATATGATTATTCGCATTTATTTTATCCATTTGAACTATACGAAGATTCTATATGAATGATCCATTAATCATGCAACTAATACCTGAATATATACTTATTCTATATGAATAAACAACAACTAATATCTAAATATATACTTATTTTATATGAATAATCAATCATTCCAGCAAGTTACACCAAGAAATTTTGTCAAGTCAATGTAGATTTCAGAGGGAGCATATAATTTTATAAGGAGGTTATTGGAGGAATTTATTATGAGTATAAGTCATATAATATTTCAAGGTATAAATTGACTTACCCCTTGAGAGTAGGTCTAACAAAGCCGATTAACAAGAACAATAATATATATATAAAGCCTTTTAACGAGAGTGAAGGGTCACCCATTTCACTTCAAGGAGATTTGACTTTAACCCTGTGTACATTGCAAGAGACAAGTAGGACATACATAGTGGAATCTAATATCGTTATAACAACGGTCCATACCAAAACCTCCAAAAGCGGTTTGTGGTTTGTTAGACAAACGAATGGTTGTTATGCAAAGAGCTAATAGTATGCAACCAAGAAATGGTAATGGAATGTTGGAACGGAGATTTTCAATATTGCAACAGTTACAACTCCCAATTGAATCATTGATTCGTGATATGGGATTTTTAATTTTTGGAAAGTAAAATCCTTTGTGACCCTACTTACTTTTACTATGGTCAAAGTTAGAATTCAATGAATGCGAGTAAAATTTTATTCAGGTCAAAGTTAGAATTCATGAATGTGAGTAAAAATATAGTTAATTGTGAATTCCTCACATGTAACCACTTCTTAATCTCCTATGAACTAATGATCTATCACCAATGCTTGATCTACTTGGCATGGCATCATCTGCATAAATAAATGAATAGATGATTGGGCATGCCACTTCAGTGATACATCATAATTAATAGGATCACCATGTTTAACTAGTTTGGCAATCAAAGTTAATAAGTCTAATTTAGGTTCTACATCCATGATCAAATTTGACCAAGTCAACACACACCCATGCTGACATGATTCAAAGGATCAAGAGAGTAATCACCATCGTTCACTATGTACAAGGTTGATTGATAGAGACTATGTGATCCACTAACTCATTTGATCGATCAATCTTGTATAATATGTATTATTGTACTTGTAGAGATGTTAGACAATTGAGAGATAAAATCCTTTATGTCTTTGCAAGATCAAACTCCCCAATCATCTCCATATATAGCTCAAGTCACAATACTTTAATATCAACAATTTTGTAGATCTTTGTACCAACAATAGAATTGCATGGTTGGGCAATCTCCTTGTGATATCTCTAGTTAGTTGTTTAATGATTTATTGTTGGGAGGTCTTGCATTGTTGATGTTACTCATTTAATCATTTGAGTTAATACATCAATGCACTATGCTAATTATTTTTTAAATATGTGAACACATGGTTTAATCCTCATGTGCACACTTATTATGGTTTTTCACTTTCACCAATATCATAACATGAATGTCTACCACATTATGAAAGTTGGTGCTCTTGACAAATTATTCGTTTAGTTTTGTTTGTCATCTATAAGAACTCTTTTAGGTTGTAAAATTCTAGTCTAGAATTTTTTTTTGAAAATCTTTTCTTGTTTACCAAATTAGGTGTTTCGTCAAACAAGTTATTGTGTGATGAGTATGTGTTTTTTCTTATATAGTTACATCCCATAAATAATTTTCTTCCTTTGGAAGGTATTAAATCTCATAAAGGTTGCCAACAAGTTACGAAAATACACAAGGTACATGCCAATAAACTACTCTCTAGAATATGAGCAACAATAACACTTTTATCACTCACATAAATAGTAACAACAGATATATAGAAGCAAATTTGACCTGAGCATTAAGTGGATGTGTTACTTCTGTGGTAAATACAGTATATAGCAGTCCCAAAAATGAAGACAAATATGTGAGAACAATTACATGCAACAACTGATAAGTTAATGGACAACGACTGTCCTTATAGCCAGCTCGATTTCTGGAAGGAAATACCCAGCCACTCCCACAGAGAATTCACACACAATGAGGAATATCGATCCACCAACAAATATATAGTCTCCTCGTAGCAACAACTCAGTACAAGTCTGATAGCGCTATCTCCCACAAAGATATATGTCCAGACTGTAAAGGAATGCGCCCAGATTGTAGAGAATAGTGTCCCCCACGCAGAGATATGCACCCAGCCTAGTGATAAACTGCTCCTTTGAGTAATATTCGCCCCCAATGATGTAACTCGACCTCCCCAGTATTAACACGACCTAACAAGGGGGTAAACTCATTCCCGAGATAAAATAAGTCTTCTAGCTAAACAAAAACTCACCCAACACCAAAGGAAAACGAACAACAAGTGTAGGAGCTCTGCTTGCAGTAGATAAGCTCACCCCTAGGCTAGAACTCAGGCCTCCAGAGATAAATATGAGTAAACCTCAAGGAAATGCGGCCCTGAGATGAGATAACTCCACACACACAAGAAACTCGCCCTCAATGGACGGAACTCGACTCACTCAACAACAATCGACTTCTACACATAAAATCCACTATCAAACAATGGAAGCTTAACCACACTGAAGCATAAGGAAGAAATCTGAAGTGATCTCTTCACGAACTAGCTAGGGTGTATCGTTGCAACACCGAAACCAGTGAGCAAAGAAGGGTTTCCAAAACCCTAGACTATTTCCTCAAGAGCTCTCCAAAATCTATTTTCCAAATGAGCAAAATGCAAGAATGAGGGGCACCTCCTCTTTTCCCCTCTTTTATTTCTTCGTTGAGTCATTTCCCGCTCACTTTATTTTTAATTTTCTTTTAAATTCACTTTATGCTCGCACACTTTATAATTTTTAAGTGACTTTATTTTTCCTAAGACCCATGTCCCCCTTTTTCCCTTTTTCACTTTATAAAGTCATTTCCTAGGCAAAAGTTGAGTTCCCTAGGTAACTTCTTCAGCTTAGCCTACGAGAACCAATTTAGGCTAGCGGAACAATCCCTTATGCTTCCTAGGCCAACAGGGACATTAAAATCCTCCCCGCCTGAGATTGCTTGTCCTCAAGCAACTGTATTCCAGGATTTTGCAGTATTTTCTCTCCTTCCCAAGTAGCATCCTCGATAGGTAGATTTTTCCATTTGATCAGGTACTCTTTAATGCTCATGTTACTTAATTTACGCTCTCTGGTCTCCAACACCTCCTCCGGAATTAGAATCAACTGCCCCTCTTCATCCAATGGTGGCATCTCTATAGAAATGACAACATGTTGTCCCACTGCCTTCTTGAGGCATGAAACATGAAATACATTGTGTATCTTACACCCCTCTGGAAGCTCTAACTCGTAAGCTACCTCCCCGACTCACCTCAAAATCCTGTAGGGACCATAGAATTGTGGCTTCAATTTCTCTGCCCCTTTCATTTTCAACGATTATTTCCTGTATGGCTGCAAGCAGATGTTTACCAAGTCTCCCACCTCGAAACTGCGCTCTACTCTATGCTTGTCGGCGTACATCTTCTGTTGATTCTGTTCTATTTGCAGGTTATATTTGAGAGTTCGCAAGATGTTTTGAATCTCCTGAATCCAATATTTGGCTTTGGGTGCCCAACTGTCCCCAAATGCTCGATCCACAAAGTTGGCAACATCATAACCATACAGAGCTTTGAAAGGTGTCATCCTGATCGACATGTGATAAGTGGTGTTATAGCAATGCTCACCCAAGTGCAACCATTTGATCCATGTCTTTTGTTGCCCCGATACATAATTTCTCAAATACCCCTCGAGCCACTTGTTTACAATTTGTGTTTGCCCATTAGTCTGAGGGTGATAACTGGTACTAGGCGTTAATTATGTCCCTACGAGTCCGAACAACTCCTGCCAGAATCCCCCCATGAATCTGATGTCTCGATCACTAACAATTGTCTTGGGCAGTCCATGCAGCTGAAATACTTCTCTGAAGAACAATTCAACTACTTGCACTGCAAAGTATTTGGACGATTTGGTGAATAAATGGGCGAATTTAGTAAGCCTTTCAACCACCACATAAATACAATCTTTCTCCTGAACTAGAGGTAGCCCTGTGATAAAATCCATCGAAATGTTTTCCCATTTTTGTTCAGGAATGGGAAGCGGTTGGAGAAATCTTGTTGGGTGGGTATGTTCCCCCTTGTTTTGTTGATAGATGCAGCATTCCCATACAAACTTCAATACATCAGTCTTGAGACCCTTCCAAGTGAACCTCTCCCGAATTTGTCTATAAGTCTTCAGGTATCCTGAATGACCTGCCAAAGGAGAAGTATGCGCTGCATGCATAATTTTGTCCTTCAATTGAGATTCTGGTACTAAATGGATCATGTCCTTATAATATATGATGTCATCAATAACGATGTACCTGTCATCGGAGACCTAATCATCAATTATCTCACAAGAAAACCTATTTTTGGAGTATTCCACAAATAGGAGTGTCTTCCATTCCACTGAAATCTCCATGAGAGAGAGAGAGAGTGGGTATCCTAGATAGGGCATCAACAACCACATTATTTTTTCCTTTCACACACTCAATTTCAAAATCCCAGGCTTGTATTTTACTGATCCATTTTTGTTGTCGCTCACTCAACTCCTTTTGCTCCATGAGAAACCTTGAGCTATTATGATCGGTCTTTACCTTGAACCTGTTCCCCACCAGGTACTGTCGAAATTTGGTTAAAGCATGCATTATGGCCAACATCTCTTTGTCATATATGGAGTAATGTCACTCATACTCTCGGAGTTTGCGGCTCTCAAACGCTATGGGATGACCGTTTTTCATCAATACAGATCCTATCCCAATTCCTGAAGCATCACACTCCAAGACAAAGGGTTGAGTGAAATCAGGAAGTGCTAAAACAGGGCACGAACTCATCACCTGCTTCATTTTCTCGAATGTATCCTGGTCCTCCTCTATCCAAACGAAATCCCCCTTTTTGGTGAGATCAGTCAATGGCGTTGTCGACTGTGAGAATCCCTTAACAAATTTCCTATAATAAGTGCAAAGAGCAAGGAAGCTCTTCATTTCTGTCACATTCCTAGGAGTTGGCCACTCAATGATCGCCCTAATATTTTCTTGGTGCACCTGTACCCCATTCTTCCCAACCATGTGCCCCAAATAGAGAATCTTTGTCATACCAAATTTACACTTGGATTCCTTCACATACAATTGTTGACCCTCTATAATACCAAGTACTTCATCTAGGTGTCGTAGATGGTCTTCCCATGTTTTGTTGTATATGAGGATATCATCAAAGAAGACCAATAAGAACTTCCTCAGCTGCTTATTGAACACATGATTCATGCACGACTGGAATGTGGCAGGGGTGTTAGTTAGCCCAAATGGCATGACCAAAAACTCATAATGCCCATAGTATCATCTAAAGGTTGTTTTAGGTACATCCTACTCTCGTACCTTGATCTGATTATACCCTGATTGAAGATCAATCTTCGAGAGAAATTTGGCTCCCTTGAGCTCATCCATTAATTCATCGATCATGGGTATGGGGTATTGATTCTTGATTGTCTTCTTGTTTAGGGCCCTCTAGTCAATAGACATATGCAGATTACCGTCCTTATTCTTGACTAAGACCACAAAAGAAGCAAAGGGGTTGGAACTAGGGCGGATGTGACCCATTTTCAACAATTCTTTAATGGTTTTTTCAATCTCGTCCTTGTAAAATTTAGGGTGTCGATAGGGTTTTGTGATAACTACTTGGACCCCCTCTTCTAGCTCTATGATATGATCAAAACCTCTACCAGGTGGAATTCTAGGACAAATGTCACTAAATACTTTATGATGTTTGTGAAGTAGTACTTGTAAGTCCTCTCGAAGTTGTTGCAGATGGTCAGGTGGTTCTCTGTCAAAAATAAAACACTCTACAACCCACTCTATATCACCATGCCTCATAACTACCTCCATGTTGTGTGATGATACAATATTCGGTGGGTACTGGTGCATGGCTCGTAGGACCACTTTCTTTCCATCAGGGCTTGTGAACTCCATCTCCATGGTCCTCTGATCAGTAGTGTATCTCCAAATAGAGTAAATCTATTAAACGCCCAATACTACATTGGTGTCTGGTATGTCCACCATAAAGAAATCGTCTGTCATTGAGTAGTTTCCCATGGTTATTGTGAGCTTGGGAATCCACTTGGTGCAACTCATTTGGTGGCCTCCTGGTATGACTACTGTGAACCCATCGAAATCCTCTGTTGGAATTCCTCTCCTCTCGACCATGTTACCGTCAATGAAGTTATGGGATGCCCCCCCATCGATCAATATTGTCACCTTCTGCCCCTGTAGGACACCTCTGACCTTGAAGGTATGATACCTTGAAAATCCTAACATCGAGGCCATGAATGGGTCCTTAGCCCTAGCCTGTGAAGACTCCTCTCATGATGCTATATGTCCTTGGTCTTGTGCATGCTCCACCTCCTCATCCTCATCACTGTCATTGTCAGAGTATACCTCAATGTAATGGGCCTTTCCCATTCTGTCCTTCCCGACACATCTGTGCCCTGGTGCCCATGGATCCTGACAACTGAAACACAATTTCTTTTTCCTCAATTATCTCCTGGTCTCTTCATCCAGTTTGGGCTTGCTGACTTAATCTCTCTGAGGTGGTATGGTTTCCTTAATCTTCGGGGTAAAAGTGGGTTTGGGTGGAAACCGACTTTTAGGTACTGCATCTTGCATGTCACAAGCCATGTTGACTGCATCCTGTAAATAGGTAGGCTTGTAGACCTTGACCCATCCTCGTAGAGGCTCCATTAGCCCCTCAACAAACAACATCACCAAACGACCCTCTGAAATGTCTGACACCATCACAACGACCCTCTGAAACTCAGATATATAGGCCTATGGGGTACCTGTCTGTTTTACAATTACAATTACAATTTTTACTTATCCAAAGCCAATATCTAGCATAGCTTATAGAGAGAGCATTTAATTGATTGGCTTTCTCTTTCCCCTTTTCTTTTCCAAATTTATTTTCATTTAACCAAGGGGTATGGTGTTGATGGAGACTGTGTAATGATGGTTTTATATTCATGTTTTATAATCCCATGTCAACAATTTATAATTATAAATTTTACTTCAGTTAAATCAATTTTTAGTGTGGTTACTTTACAATTTCTACATACATGTGTTGTGCTTTTGAATCAATTGACTTTCCCTTTTCCTCTTTTTTTTCCAAATTTCTTTAAATTCAATCAAGGGGTATGTTATTGATGAAAATTGTGTAATAAGGGTTTTATATTCATTTTTTGTAACCTTGTGCTAAAGTTTTATAATTATAAATTTTACTTAGCTAGAGCCAATTTTTTGTGTGTCTACTTTACAATTTCTACATATATACATTATGTTTTTGAATTGATTAGCTTGCCCTTTTCTCGTTTCTTTCAAATTTATTTCCATTCAACCAACGGGTAAGCTGCTTATGGAGATTGTGTAACAAAAGTTTTATATTCATTTCTTGTAACCTCATGCTAATGTTTTACAATTATAAATTTTACTTATCCAAATCCAATTTCTGGCATGTCTACTTTACAATTTCTATATGTATATGTTGTGCCTTTGAATTGACCGCCTTTCCCTTTTCCCCTTTCTTTTCATTTTTCTTTCCATTCAACCAAAGACTATGTTGTTTATGGAGATTGTGTAATGAGGGTTTTATATTCATTTTTGTAACCCCATGTCAACGTTTTATAATTATCAATTTTATTTATCGAAAGTCAATTTTTGACGTGGCTACTTCATAATTTCTACATATATATGTTGTGCCTTTGAATCAATTAGTTTCCCTTTTCCCTTTTCTTTTGCAAATTTCTTTTAAGAGATAAGTTGTTGATAGAGATTGTGTTGACAATAAATACTTTGTTTCATCAAAACTAGGGACCATTATTTCTCTTTCTAAATTTGAAGTATCAAATTTATGATCTATCTTATCATACATATAGATTTCAACTACGACTCTCTCAAAAAAAACCACCAAATCTATATCCACATTACAACTCATATAAAAGCAACTAAACATTCTCAACCAACCATTTATAAGACTTTTCCCTTCAATTATTCTTAACTTTTTTTAATAGAAACCAAACCGATTACAAAACCATTCATAAAACTTTTAAATTGCATTTCTATTACTTACCACCCTTC
Organism: Picea sitchensis; assembly: GCA_010110895.2. NCBI lineage: Eukaryota > Viridiplantae > Streptophyta > Pinopsida > Pinales > Pinaceae > Picea > Picea sitchensis. The sequence goes on along the minus strand of SNQJ01S0000681.1, from coordinate 366,214 downwards.
CCATTATTCTTAACATTTTTTTTCAATAGAGACTAAAGCCGTTACAAAAGCATCCCTGAAACAACATATAGATTAATAAAACCTTTCATTAAAAAATGGTAATTTTATAATCCTAAAAACCTCTGAGACCATTCTTAATATTCCCTTGGAAAGTAAATTTTGATCTTTACTCATACTAAGAGTCTATTCTATATATTATTAGACACGCTAATGTGTTATTTTATCAACACGCGTGCTTTACTACGTCGATTTTATATGTTTCTTTAGTTCCGCCGTGACACGCACAAGAGTGGTCATATCACGTCATATAAATTAAGTCAAATAATGATATCATATAATTGTAATTGAAAAAGAAATTACGGTCAAATGCACCTTTTTCCTTACCATGTATATAAGTAATTTGTTTAAAAGGTTTATATAATTGTAATTGAAAAATAAATTACGGTCAAATGCACCTTTTTCCAAAAGCGGTTTGTTAGAGAAACGAATGGTTGTTATGCAAAGAGCTAATAGTATGCAACCAAGAAATGGTAATGGAATGTTGGAACGGAGAATTTCAATATTGCAACAGTTACAACTCCCAATTGAATCATTGATTCGTGATATGGGATTTTTAATTTTTGGAAAGTAAAATCCTTTGTGACCCTACTTACTTTTACTATGGTCAAAGTTAGAATTCAATGAATGTGAGTAAAATTTTACTATGGTCAAAGTTAGAATTTATGAATGTGAGTAAATAATATAGTTAATTGTGAATTCCTCACATGTAACCACTCCTTAATCTCCTATGAACTAATGATCTATCATTACTTGGCATGACATCATTTGCATAAATAAATGATCAGTGATATGTCATAATTAATAGGATCACCATGTTTAACTAGTTTGGCAATCAAAGTTAATAAGTCCAATTTAGGTTCTATATCCATGATCAAATTTGACCAAGTCAACACACACCCATGCTGACATGATTCAAAGGATCAAGAGAGTAATCATCATCGTTCACTATGTACAAGGTTGATTGATAGAGACTATGTGATCCACTAACTCATTTAATCGATCAATCTTGTATAATATGTATTATTGTACTTGTAGAGATGTTAGACAATTGAGAGATAAAATCCTTTATGTCTTTGCAAGATCAAACTCCCCAATCATCTCCATATATAGCTCAAGTCACAATACTTTAATATCAACCTAATTTTGTAGATCTTTGTACCAACAATAGAATTACATGGTTGGGCAATCTCCTTGTGATATCTCTAGTTAGTTGTTTAATGATTTATTGTTGGGAGATCTTGCATTGTTGATGTTACTCATTTAATCACCTGAGTTAATACATCAATGGACTATGCTAATTATTTTTTAAATATGTGAACACATGGTTTAATCCTCATGTGCACACTTATTATGGTTTTTCACTTTCACCAATATCATAACATAGAATGTCTACCACATTATGAAAGTTGGTGCTCTTGACAAATTATTCGTTTAGTTTTGTTTGTCATCTATAAGAACTCTTTTAGGTTGTAAAATTCTGGTTTAGATTTTTTTTTTTGAAAATCTTTTCTTGTTTACCAAATTAGGTGTTTCGTCAAACAAGTTATTGTGTGATGAGTATGTGTTTTTTCTGATATAGTTACATCCCATAAATAATTTGTTGGCTTTGGAAGGTATTAAATCTCATAAAGGTTGCCAACAAGTTACGAAAATACACAAGGTACATGCTAGTAAATTACTCTCTAGAATATGAGCAACAATAACACTTTTATCACTCACATAAATAGTAACAATGGATATATAGAAGCAAATCTGACCGAAGCATTAAGTGGATGTGTTACTTCTGTGGTAAATACAATATATATCAATCCCAAAAATGAAGACAAATCTATGAGAACAATTACGTGCAACAATTGATAATTTAATGGACAACAACCCTCCTTATAGCCAGCTCGATTTCTGGAAGGAAATACCCAGCCACTCCCACAAAGAATTCACCCACAATGAGGAATATTGATTCACCAGCAAACAAATAGTCTCATCGCAGCAACAACTCAGTACACGTCTGATAGTGCTATCTCCCACAAAGATATATGTCCAGACTGTAAAGGAATGCGCCCAAATTGTATAGAATAGTGTCCCCCACGCAGAGATATGCGCCCAGCCTAGTGATAAACTGCTACTTTGAGTAATATTCATCCCCAATGATGTAACTCAACCTCCCCAGTATTAACATGACCCAGCAAGGGGGTAAACTCGTTCCCGAGATAAAATAAGTCTTCTAGCTAAGAAAAAACTCACCCAACACCAAAGGAAAATGAACAACAAGTGTAGGAGCTCTGTCTGCAGTAGATAAGCTCGCCCCCAGGCCAGAAATCGGGCCTCCAGAGATAAATATGAGTAAACTTCAAGGAAATGCGGCCCTAAGATGAGATAAATCCACACACATAAGAAACTCACCCTCAATGGACGAAACTCCACTCACTCAACAACAATCGACTTCTACACATAAAATCCACTATCAAATGATGGAAGCTTAACCACACTGAAGCATAAGGAAGAAATCTGAAGTGATCTCTTCACGAACTAGCTAGGGTGTATCGTTGCAACACCAAAATTAGTGAGCAAAGAAGGGTTTCCAAAACCCTAGACTCTTTCCTCAAGAGCTCTCCAAAATCTATTTTCCAAATGAGAAAAATGCAAGAATGAGGGGCGCCTCCTCTTTTCCCTTCTTTTATTTCTTTGTTGAGTTATTTCCCGCTCACTTTATTTTTAATTTTCTTTTAAAGTCACTTTATGCTCGCACACTTTATAATTTTTAAGTGACTTTATTTTGCCTAAGACCCATGTCCCCCTTTTTCCTTTTTCACTTTATAAAGTCATTTCCTAGGCAAAAGTTGAGTTCCCTAGGTAACTTCTCTGGCTTAGCCTACGGGAACCAATTTAGGCTAGTGGAACCATCCCTTATGCTTCCTAGGCCAACGGGGACATTACAGTCCTCCCCACCTGAGATTGCTTGTCCTCAAGCAACTGTAATCCAGGATGTTGCAATATCTACTCTCCTTCCCAAGTAGCGTCCTCGATAGGTAGATTTTTCCATTTGATCAGGTACTCTTTAATGCTCATGTTCCTTAATTTCCTCTCTCTAGTCTCCAACACCTCCTCCAGAATTAGAATCAATTGCCCCTCCTCATCCAATGGTGGCAGCTCTGTAGAAATGACAACATGTGTTCCCACTGCCTTCTTGAGGCATGAAACATGAAATACATTGTGTATCTTACACCCCTCTGGAAGCTCTAACTCATAAGATACCTCCCCGACTCACCTCGAAATCCTGTAGGGACCATAGAATTGTGGCTTCAATTTCTCTGCCCCTTTCATTTTCAACGATTATTTCCTGTATGGCTGCAAGCGGAGGCATACCAAGTCTCCCACCTCAAAACTGTGCTCCACTCAATGCTTGTCGGCGTACATCTTTTGTTGATTCTGTGTTATTTGTAGGTTATCTTTGAGAGTTCACAAGATGTTCTGACTCTCTTGAATCCAATATTTGGCTTTGGGTGCCCGACTGTCCCTAAATGCTTGATCCACAAAGTTGGCAGCATCATAACCATACAAAGCTTTGAAAGGTGTCATCCTGATCGACATGTGATAAGTGGTGTTATAACAATGCTCACCCAAGTGCAACCATTTGATCCACGCCTTTTTTTTCCCTAATACATAATTTCTCAAATACCCCTCGAGCCACTTGTTTACAATTTTTGTTTGTCCATCAATTTGAGGGTGATAACTGGTACTAGGCGCTAATTATGTCCCTACGAGTCTGAACAACTTCTGCCAAAAGCCCCCCATGAATCTGATGTCTTGATCACTGACAATTGTCTTGGGTAGTCCATGCAACCGAAATACTTCTCTGAAGAACAATTCCGCTACTTGCGTTGCAGAGTATTTGGACGATATGGTGAAGAAATGGGCGAATTTAGTAAGCCTGTCAACCACCACGTAAATACAATCTTTCCTCTGAACCAGAGGTAGCCCTATGATAGAATCCATCGAAATGCTTTCTCATTTTTGTTCAGGAATGGGAAGTGGTTGGAGCAATCCTGCTGGGTGGGTATGTTCCCCCTTGTTTTGTTGACAGATGCAGCATTCCTGTACAAACTTCAATACATCAGTCTTGAGACCCTTCCAAGCGAACCGCTCCTGAATTTGTCTATAAGTCTTCAAGTATCCTAGATGACATGCCAAAGGAGAAGTATGTGCTGCATGCAAAATTTTGTCCTTCAATTGAGATTCTGGTACTAAATAGATCCGGTCCTTATAATGTATGATGTCGTCAATTACCATGTACGTGTAATAGAAGACCTGACCATCAAGTATCTCACAAGCAAATCCGTTTTTGGAGTATTCCACCAATAGGAGTGTCTTCCATTCCACTAAAATCTCCATGAGAGAGAGAGTGGGTATCCTAGATAGGGCGTCAACAACCACATTATTTTTTCCTTTCACATACTCAATTTCAAAATCGGAGGCTTGTATTTTACTGATCCATTTTTGTTGTCACTCGCTCAGCTCCTTTTGCTCCATGAGAAACCTCAAGCTATTATGATCGGTCTTTACCTTGACCCTGTTCCCCACCAGGTACTGTCGAAATTTGGTTAAAGCATGCATTATGGACAACATCTATTTGTCATATATGGAGTAATGTCGCTCATACTCTTGGATTTTGCGGCTCTCAAATGCTATGGGATGATTGTTTTGCATCAATATAGATCCTATCCCAATTCCTGAAGCATCACACTCCAAGACAAAGGGTTGAGTGAAATTAGGAAGTGCTAAAACATGGCATGAACTCATCACCTACTTCTTTTTCTCGAATGTATCCTGGGCCTCCTCTATCCAAACGAAATCCCCCTTTTTGGTGAGATCAGTCAGTGGCGCTGTCGACTGTGAGAATCCCTTAACAATTTTTTCTGTAATAAGTGCAAAGACCAAGGAAGCTCTTCAGTTCTATCACATTCCTAGGAGTTGGACACTCAATGATCGCCTTAATTGTTTCTTGGTGCACATGTACCCCATTCTTCCCAATCATGTGCCCCATGTAGAGAATCTCTTTCATACCAAATTTGCACTTGGATTCCTTCGCATACAACTGTTGACCCTCTATAGTACCAAGTACTTCATCCAGGTAACGCAGATGGTCTTCCCGTGTTTTGTTGTATATGAGGATATCGTCAAAGAAGACCAATAAGAACTTCCTTAGCTGCTTATTGAACACATGATTCATGCACGACTGGAAAGTGGCAGGGGCATTAGTTAGCCCAAATGGCATGACCAAAAACTCATAATGCCCATAGTAGCATCTAAAGGATATTTTAGGTACGTCCTTCTCTCGTACCCTAATCTGATGATACCCTAATCAAAGATCAATCTTCGAGATAAATTTGGCTCCCCTGAGCTCATCCATTAATTCATCGATCCTGGGTATGGGGTGCCGATTATTGATTGTCTTATTGTTTAGGGCCTTGTAGTCAATACACATCTGCAGAGTATCATCCTTCTTCTTGACTAAGACCACGGAAGAAGCAAAGGGGTTGGAACTAGGGAGGAAGTGACCCATTTTCAACAATTCTTTAATGGTTTTTTCAATCTCATCCTTGTAAACTTTAGGGTGCCGATAGGGGTTTTTGATAACTTTTTGGAGCTCATATTCTAGCTCTATGATATGCTCAAAACCTCTATCAGGAGGAATTCCAGGAGGAATGTCACTAAATAATTTATGATGTTTGTGAAGTAGTACATGTAAATCCTCTGGAAGTTGTTGCAGACAGTCAGGTGGATTTTTGTCAGAAATAAAACACTCTACAACCCACTCTATATCACCATGCCTCATAACTGCCTCCATGATGTGTGATGATACAATCTTCGTTGGGTACTAGTGCATGGCTCGTAGGACCATTTTCTTTCCATCTGGGACTATGAACTCCATCTCCATGGTTCTATGATCAGTAGTGTATCTCCAATAGAGTAAATCCATTGAAGACCCAATACTATATTGGTGTCTGGTATGTCCACCACAAATAAATCATCTGTCATTGAGTAGTTTCCCATGGTTATTGTGAGCTTGGGAATCCACTTGGTGCCACTAATTTGGTGGCCTCCTGGTATGACTACTGTGAACCCATTGAATTCCTTTGTCATAATTCCTCTCCTCTTGACCATGTTACCGTTAATGAAGTTATGGGATGCTCCCCCATCGATCAATATTGTCACCTTGTGCCCCTGTAGGACACCTCTGACCCTTAAGGTATGATACCTCGAAAATCCTAACATCGAGGCCATGACTGGGTCCTTAGCCCCATCCTATGAAGACTCCTCTGGTGATGCTATATGTCCCTGGTCCTATGCCTTCTACACCTCCTCATCCTCATCACTGTCACTGTCAGAGTATACCTCAATGTAATGGGCCTTTCCCATTCTGTCCTTCCCGACACATCTGTGCCCTGGTGCCCATGGCTCCTGATAGCTGAAACACAATTTATTTTTCCTCAATTCTCTCCTGGTCTCTTCATCCAGTTTGGGCTTGCCGACTCAATCTCTTTGAGGTGGTCTGGTTTCCTTAGTCTTCGGGGTAAAAGTGGGTTTGGGTGGAAACCGTCTTTTAGGTACTGCATCTTGCATGTCACGAGCCATGTTGACTGCATCATGTAAAGAGGTAGGCTTGTAGGCCTTGACCCATCCCCGTAGAGGCTCCATTAGCCCCTCAACAAACAACATCACCAAATGACCCTCTGAAATGTCTGACACCATCACAACGACCCTATGAAACTCAGATTGTTTCAAGATTAATCCGTAAGTGCGGACACAAACCGATCTCCCTAGATCCACCTGGATCTAGAAAAAAGCAGGACATAATAATACTCTTTCCCTAGATTTATACTATTGAATGAACTAGAAGGCAAGAATCATGTACATACCTTATGATCGCTTCCTTGGGTCTCTGTTGTCCAGCTTCGCTCCAATGCTCTTGTGCCGTCAAGACCAGGACAACTCAAACCAATTGAAGTGAAAACAACTCAATGTGTTCAACAATTAATCTATACATATGATCAAGGAGTTATGTAATAAAGTGACATTGGATTTATGGGAAAGGGACATATTACTGTATTAATTGATAGAAAGCAAGAATTACAACCTGAGCCTTGATGTTGCAAATCTCCTTTCGATGGCTCCTAGCTCTGACACACACACTTGCTCATGCATGAAGAAAATCAACCACTTTTGATAACCTTGTTGGTGTTCCTAGCTGTTGTAGCATCAGTCCTTCATACAATCTTGCACTAATTCTCCAATAATTCTCTTGCTAGTTTTCTCCTTAACCTTTTCCATGAGAATTCCCCTCAATATATAGGAGAGAATGAATTAGTTACTTGGATAGGAGTGATCCCAAGATATCAGGAAAGCCAATACTTAGATAACCATTCGAATGCCATCTCATCCTTCTAGAAGATTCCCTTCTAGAAGGTTCAAGATTTTATCTTTTTCCCTTCTTTAGAAATAGTTCGCACCCTAACAGTTAGGCACAGTGCGAACTTCTTGCACCCTACCTTAAGGCAGTCTGTGAGAATCATGCATTCTCGCAGGCAAATGTATAGACAACCTACGAACCTTCCTCAAAATTGTGATTTCTGGACAAAGATAAAGGTAACTTTTCTCAGGATAAAGTTCTAATGAAGAGCCTAAGTACCCCATCATCATTACATCATCATGACGACCAAAATTATGGATAACAAAATGCCCCCCAAAGTCTGAGATTGGAATTAGTGACAGTCGATAGACTTTGTAAGCTGCATGTGTGTGTCAAGAACCAAGAGCACATCTAATCGAAAACCTGCAAACATCCAAGCATCTGCAGAATATCATATATACCAATTATGAGGTAGGCATTCCCATACTCAGATCATAGACTGATGACATCATAAACATGGGTCATGGCCACCAATCATACACTGTGGATCCATGCCGTCAAAATATAACATAGCCACTTGAATACACTGTGGATCTATGCAATAAATGTTAAATCAAGACGACATAGCCACGAAACATACACAGTGGATCTATGTGTCACAAATTATACATACTCCATCGCAACCTGGATCATAAAAATAACATCCAGGGTCTTCAATCTCGTCGCCCAAAGTACGAATCTAACCATGTGATTACAGGTGTTGAAGTCGAACATGGCAGAAACCACTTGATTACCGGTCATTGATGTAACCGTTAACAAGTGCGAGGGAAATCACCATTGATGTTAATGACTCCCAAGGTACTATAGTACAATCCATCGACTGTGAATAAATGATCTGATGTCGAACACCCGATGAAATATTTCGATCAGGAGTCAATGATGTAAACCCACTGTCGAAAGGGAGGAAACTTTCCATTGAGACATGCAAGCTCCAAGGTACTGAATAATTTCTAAGTCTTGATTCCGGATAATGAGCTGAAGTCAACGGAACAAAACTCGTCACAGGAGGGCCTTGATGTATCCCCCATGAATGACATGAAATGAGTAATAGAGTTTGAAAGTGGAACAAAGTATTTTGCAAATTGGACCGGACACAGGGAAGGTCGACACAGAGAGAATGGATAACTGTAGATGGCCGACTCAATATAGGTTTCAGATGGAAATTTCTTGAACATTTGAACGACACGACCAATGATTTGGCAGCACTGACTCAAATGCGACACATGGAATGACCTTGTTATCAAATCGAATGAGAGACAAATGGATTTCCCAAACCAGCTTCAAATGATGAATAGGGGGTGTCATGTTCAAGAGTGAAACTTACTGCCAATCAATACAAAGATGAAACATATCCCTTTCCCAAATTTTCCCCCACCATTTCTGGCAAGTACCTCTTTATTTTTATGCAAGCTTGAAGAGGATCACATGTGCTTGTTGATATAAGCTCATCCTTCGGACGAGTCCTCAGAGTATTTTTAACGAACCCTAAGAGGGAGTGGTTCGGTCCCATCACGGGTCTGTCAATGTTTGTTTAACGAGTCCAGAGATAGTAAACTCGAAGGTTTTTTCAAGATTATAGAGTTTGGAAAAACACTTAAAAGAGAACTCTCTCAGTTCCTTTTTCGTACAGTAGTCCAACGAGACCGAAAAAGGGTTAAACTATCGCTCGAAAGACGCATACTTCAAATACTTTATCGAGCGTGAAAATAGCAAGGTCGCTTGGTGATCTTTTCATGTTTAGAGAGTCTGAAAAGAGCTTAAAGAAAACTCCAGGGGGGTTCCTTTTTCGTATAACCTCTGTGAGCCCGAAAAAGTGATAAAACTATGCTCGATTATGTTCCTATGTTTTTCACGAGCGCAAGAACGGATAAAAAGGCGCTCGAGGTTTTATGTAAAAACCACAAAAAAAACAATCAAAATCACACCACAACGGAGAAAAAATCTACCCATAATCATCCATGTTTCACACCTGCAAGTCATTACACTCATTTTCACATTAGTTATTAGGTTTAAATAATAGATAAACATGAAAACCCAAAATTGACATAGTAAAAAGTAATTTAAATGAGTAAATAATCAAATTTACCATATCATTTCACATTTTTACCATTGAGTTCCAAAAAACCCTCATTTTACCCTCTGAATTCGACGTTGATTTCCGGGAGCTACGGGAGATCATTTGACGAGCCGTCAGCAGTATTTTGGTAAGTCCTTCATTCTTGATCTTTTCATGGTTTAAAATTTTGATTTCATTGGTTAAAAGTTCTGTTTTAAATCATTTTTTGGACCATATATGCGTGGAGGCATTCTCACAGGTGGCCCATACGGGACCTGCGAGAATGACTCGTTCTTGCAGGTGGGCCTTAAGCCACCTGCGAGGTGTTTGCACTGTGCATAATAAGGCACCTGCAAGCAACGCATAACTCAATTTGTTTTTAAAAGTTTAGCCAACAAAAAAGATTCATTTCATGAATAAGATCATTAATCCTCTTTATATGTTTCTTATGCAGGTAAATAGCCACAAACATGGTGCTTGAGTGGCGAGAACGAGAACATGAGGAGGATAACGAAAATGCCGAGAATCATCCTCCCACCATAGCTTCATTAAGAGATTGTGGTCTCTTAAAATACTTCCGCATCCCGGGCATGAGAGCCCAAGTCCGATTACTGGAGTATCTAGTCCGTATGTGGGATCCAGACCAGCAAGTTTTCATCGTAGGATCCCACACATTAGCTATTGACATCGAGGACATATAATTCTTGACCGGATTATCCAGGCGTGGGTCCTATGTCAGTCTGACTGGCAGCAGAGGTGGCGGGTTAAAAATGAGTGAATATTGTAATCAATACTGCGTACCCGAGGCTGAAAGAAAGAAAGGGAAAGTGGCGATTTGGGGAGTAACTGACTTGACTCTCCGCACTATTCTCTTCACGATTTCTCAGATGGCTGGAAGTTCTGCTCCCCATATAGCATTGCAGAGCTACTTCCAGTACGCCATCGAGTGTACTGAGCCCCGAGTTTTTAACTGGGCTGATGCAGTGTTACGCAGTATCAAAAGACAACTAACCAAGTGTAGGTGGGGAGAACTGAAACAATTTGGTTATGGTTCTTTTTTAGTGTCCTTCTTCCTCAAGAGGGTCCCCATATTCAGACTTCAGGTTGAGTGGGACTTTTCGGATCCTAGGGATCCGAGGATGTTGCGATGGTGTCGTCTCATGGCCCGGCATGTGGCAGGACCAATCGTCAAATATGACGATATTTTCTTTGACTGGTTGCAAAACCAAATGCTGATGGTCGATGACTACGCGTATGCTGGGTTGGATTTCCGAGGAGATCCGGATCTAGCACTACCTGAGGACGCTCGGTGGGGAGACCTCGGTAAGAAGTACACAAATTTTCTCTTTTAAATGTTTTTGAATTTTAAATCATATTCAAATGTTTTTGTATTTTATATATTTATCCAAAGACTAACACAAAATATTTGTTAATAACACAGATGTTGGACCGTATAGACCTCCTGGCACCTCTCCTATCCAACGATGAGGAGAAGCAACAACAGTATTACCACAGTATGCCGAAGATTATCAGGTGGTAGAACAAAATTTGGAGGGCCTGACAGCCGACATTCCAGATATGACTCTGGAAGAGATTCCACGACGCAATCAGCGTCACACAGTTGGTGTATCAGCAACTATGGGTCATCTGCTCCGCAGAGTTGCTAGGGCAGTTGTGTGTTACCGTGAACGTCATCCGTGACGTCACTATGTAGAAACTATAGGCTTCAATTTTTGATATTTTGGTCTTCGGACAAACTTTTTGTAAAAACAACAAACTCTTTTGATCGTTATATACAGATGGTTTCTACCGGTTTACTTTACATTGTGTGAATTTTAATGTGTTTGATTTATAAATGATTCAAATGCCTATCCAATACATAATTAGCTAATGCATCTGTTAATGTATTAAGACATCTAGGAATATGCTGATATTCAATGTAATCAAAATATCGTTCCAAGAGGCGAATTCGCAAATACACTCGTAATAAAGTAGGACTTCGAATAGAGTAAACATTACTTAGCTGTAGTACCACAAGCTGCGAGTCGAGTCACACAACCAAATTACGAATTCCGAGCGAGATAACATTAACCAATAATTCAATAACGGCACTATACTCTGCAATGTTGTTGGTTGCACGACCAAGACATACACCTCGTAAAGAGATAAGTTCGTTGGTTGGGGCATAAATTGCCCATGCAGCGGAAGCTAAGTTCCGAGTACTATGGCTAGCACCATCAGTGAAGCCAATATAGGGTAGCGAAGACTCCGACATCTGGCAATCAAACACAACGTCACATAAGGGCAGAGACCAGATAACGTCAAAAACAAACTAAAGTAACACACACAAAGTATGATACATAAAATACAAGTACTTATGCACAAATAACTTATGCATAGTACTTCTTCAAATACAACCCATTCCTGGGTTCACTCAAAGGTATACCATCGTAATCAACCAGCTCATATGCTCCTTTTTTCAAAACTCTGCGAACAATGTAAGGACCACGCCACATTGGTTCGAATTTCCCATCCCCTAAGACATCTTTATCTTGTTCATACAGAAGAACAAGATCACCTTCAGAGAAAATGCGAGGCTTGACATGCTTGTCATACTGTGCCTTGACGCGTTTCTTCTGGGCTTCTATTACTAAAGTAGCGTCACGCCGAGTCTCGTCTAATCGCATCAGATACAATAGACGTTCTTCTTCAGCAGAGGTATTGGGTAAGAGTTCGACAGCTAGCTTCAGAGAAGGTATCTCACATTCTATTGGAAGAATGGCTTCCACATCATAGACTAATCAAAAGGGTGTAAACCTAGTAGCGGATTTGACCGATGTCCGATACACCCACAATGCCGAAAACAACATCGTGTGCCAACTTGTCTTATGAATTCCTATCATCCGTCGAAGCATAGTTATAAGAACTTTGTTGATTGCTTCGACCTGGCCATTAGCTTGCGGATAATAGGGTGTCGAGTTATCATGACGAAGACCCAACTTATCTGTAAGTTCAGACATCATAAAATTCCTAAAATGACTGTCGTGATCAGTAACGATAGCTTGAGGCACACCGAAACGAGCTATGACATGGTTAAAAAGAAACAACGCTACAGTCTTTCCAGTGTTGTCGAAGGTCGGCATCGCCTCGGCCCACTTAGTAAAATAATCAACTGCTACAATAATGTAACCATGCCCCCCGCCCGAGTGAGGGTGACATGTCATGAAATCAATGCCCCATTTTGCAAAAGGACCAACTGAGACTACAGGATGAAGAGGAGCAAGATGCGACCGAATCTTCTGATTGTAGGTCTGGCAGGCATGGCATTTCTGAACGACAATAATGCAGTCGTTGAACAAGGAAGGCCAAAAATATCCTGCGCGTAAGATCTTTTGGGCAGTAGCATACCCAGACATATGACCACCACATGCTATGGAATGGTAGTCATTTAAAGCTTTCTCGACTTCGTCGAAAGTTAAACAACGTCTAAAAATTGAGTCAATTCCTCGACGGTAAAGACTATCGCCGAGGATAATATATTGACGAGCCTAATAGCGTATACGACGTCGTTCATTACTGGACAAAGCAGGTCAGAAAGTCTGAGTCTAGAGATATATAATGATATCTCCATACCAAATATCGTCAGTGCTTATAAGGAAAAGCGATTCATCAGGTAATGAATCTACTGCTACATTTTCCGTGGCAGAGTGAGGAAAATCACATATTAACTCAGCAAAAACTAAGGATTTCTTAGACGTGGTGCGATCGAATTCCAAGTCAAACTCCTGAAGAATGACAATCTATTTTGAGTACTTGCCCCCTAGCAATTGACGTGTCAAGATATGTTGCATAGGGTTGCAATGTGAAATCACTGTAGTTTTCCTTGAGAGAATATAATGCCGAAAGCGTTGGACAGCTTGAACGGCAGCCAAAGCCAGTTTTTCAACATGTTGATACTTGATTTCAGTTGATGTAAGACTTCGACTCAAGTAATAAAAAAGATGTTCATCATGTGCATCATCCTCTTGAACAAGAACCATGCCGATGGTATACTTCGATGCAACAAGATAAAGAAAGTAATCACGACTATAATCAGGAGGGAAGAGAAGTGGAGCTTTCGTGAGGGACAACTTCAAAGCCTCAAAAGCATTGTTGGCCATGGTATCCCAGACAAATTCTGAACCTTTCTTTAGTAGCCGTGTAAAACCACGAGTAATCTCTGCGTAATTAGGAATGAAACGACGAAGAAAGTTTGCTTTCCCCTGCAAACTTTGTAACTGGCGCAGTGAAGAAGGAGGAGGAAGATTGAGAATCGCCTCAACCTTAAGAGGATCAACCTGGATCCCTTGACGTGAAACAATGAAACCGAGAAGACGACCAGATTCTACGCAAAAAATGAATTTATGAGGGTTTAAACGAATGCGATAGAACCGACAACGAACGAAAATGGCTTGGAGATGAGTGGGGTGATCGACTCGGTGTAAAGAATGAGCTGGAAAATCATCCAAATAAGGTTGAACGATATGCTTTATATCGTGAAACGCATAAGACAATGCATGTTGAAACGTCGCGCCCGCGTTCTTAAGACCGAAGGGAAGTTTCCTATAGGTGAAAGTACCCCAGGGACAAATAAAAGCAGTTTTATGTTGGTCCTCGGGAGCGATGTTAATCTGATTATAGCCGGAGAATCCATCCATGAGAGAAAAGATTTCACTGCTGACACAGTCATCGAGAATCTGCTCGACGTAAGGGGTTGGAAAGTTGTCCTTCGGACAGGCTTTGTTAATATCCCTATAATCAACACAAACACGTATACTACCACCTTTCTTATCAATTGGTACAGGGTTGGAAACCCATTCTGTCAGAGCCACGGGATAAATAAAACCGGCTTTAAGAAGTTTTTCAACCTCAAGCTTAATAGCCGCCACTTTGCGTGGGTGGACCGGACGAAGGCGCTGTCGGACTGGTTTAGCTGCGGGGTATGTCTTTATCTCATGTACAACAATAGCAGTGTCGATACCAGGCATCTCTTCGTAACTCCAAGCGAAGATGTCACAAAATTCTTTAAACAAAGAGGTATAAGTGACGATTTCATCCGGAGAACACGAAGCTCCAATGTGAACATTTTCAACTATCCCAGGTTTAACTGATATGTCAATCAGAATCATGGGAGAAATATTACTGAGGTTCCCTTCGACAAACACATCATGTGCAGATCCGGGAACAGTCTATATGACAACAACGGTCGATGGAGTCGAAATCCGTTTGTAGTTCTCTAGAGTGTGTTGTTCCAGAAAGAGTATGGAATGGTGATGCCCATCGTCCCAAGGGGTGTCCTCCATGACGGACATGATCATCTCATCAGTGGGAAAGATGACACATAAAGGATCAGGAGACAACTCATCAAGAGAGGGTGTGAAAAGGGTTGCCGATTGAATGGCTTGATAAGAAGACTCAACCGGACTTAACGACATGACGTTGCCGAAATGAGTATGATCTCCTGGGTCAGGGACTATCCAAGGATCAGAAGACATAGGAAGTTCATGAGGTATAACGGAGATCATATTAATAGAAGCAATTGACGGGCGTGGAATATCGAGTGGTGGTGGTATGGGAAAAGTACCCATTAACGAAGAGTCTTTTAAAAGACCGACACCAACATTCTCGTAACCCAGTGGGGTTTTAGTTATAAACGACACGTTTCCAGTGCGAGTATCGGAATTAAAGAAGGCAAGTTGATCAACCGTAACGACCTTTCCCTGATGAGGAAAACGGACTACACGGAAAAGTGTTGATACAACAACGCGCATAGAATCTATGCAGCTACGACCAAGAACAAGATTATAATCTAGGGGAGCATCGAAAACTTCCACTTCAACTTGGACTGTCTTACCTTCTAGAGTGATAGGCAACGATGGAAGAACACCGTAAGGCTTAAAACCAGAGCCATTGAAGGCTTTCAAAGTATTTTGCGATTCGTTTAAAGGAGGAGAGCCAATGGCTTTCCAACAAGCAAAAGACATGACACACGTAGAAGCACCCTCATCAATAACAGTTCGACAAATGTTCTTGTCGATGACAACAACTTGTATTTGAAATGCAAGCTGAGGGGGTAACCTTGGAATATGGTCTTCCAAGTCAAAGATTATTAAATTCGTATCTGTTGGATCAATTCCACCTATAGCTTTCAACAGAGCCCTTCGTTGTGCAGGACAAGACTGAAGGACTTCAAGGGCAGACATCGCTGAAGGTGCTTGGGCCAGATCTTCGACAATACTATAGTTCTGGGCCGCACGAACATGAGGATTGAAGGCCGATTTCTTAACAACACCTTTCAGGGGTGGTCGTAGAACTGTATCAAGACTCGGTCATTCGAGATGAAGAGGACCGTTCGTAGGTGGATTCGGTGGAGAGGGATGTACCAAAGCGGGAGGTAAATCGTCAACCTTCTCCTTAGATGGAGTATAGTCTTTGGCTCTAGTCGTGAGTGTCACGTTGTCTTTCTTAGAATCACCGGTACACATCAAAACATAAGATTTCGTAGAAGTAGAGGGTTGGTAATGAATGACCAACGAAGCCTGTTGTTGAGACGGGAAGGGTTGAGACAAGACTGCCGACGTAGATGGTTTCGGCATTCCTTGAAGGAACTTAGTGACCTCGGCACGTCTCAGACAATCCTTCGTGTAGTGATCGTCACCACAGATAAGGAAAGGGTAGCGTGGTTTGCGCTTATCCCGATCTTCAACAGGAGGGGTTTTAGTTTGCTCATTTTGATTATTATTTTTACTCTCCTTTTTCTTGCCTCTCCCCTTTTTAGATTTATTTTTACCGGTCGGGGTAGATTGAACAGTGTTCACTTCAGAAGTTTTACCGGCGGGAGGAGCAGGAGACGGAGCATTTTGAACATTAGAATATGTAGATTTAGGGGTTGTACTTGAAACAGAGTGTGAGTGGGTATGAGTAGTACCAATCACACCATCAGCTGCATGTGAGGAAGCTGGAGTAGCTGAAGTGCTGGAAGTACCAGGACGAGGTAATTCAGGTAGCAAGTTGTAAAGTGTCCCCATTTGCGAATAAACGAGATCAAGATATTGAGCACGACTGATAGCCTGCTCCTCTGTAACAACACCTCCCATAGGAATGTATTTACCAATTTCGTTCACGAAGGATTTCGTAAACCATTCGGCCAGTAACTGATCAGGGAGTTCAAGTTTAATGAGACGCCGCCTCCTTCGCCACTCATGAATATGATCCGATATATGAGTGCCTTTAGTTTGTTTGAAGGAAGTCAAAATCTCAGTCCCAGTATCATAACGGATCAATAACTGGTAATGTGTAAGAAAATCCATAGCTAGGGTGTTGAAATCAGAAAAAAATCCTCGTGGCAATTCAATATACCACTTCGCAGCAGCACCAGTAAGGGTTCGTTGAAAAAGATGAAGACGAATGGAGTCATCCATCAACGAGTTGGACGAACACCATAAATGAAAAGTCATGACATGGTTATTTGGGTCCTCCCCCACCTTGCCGTCGAATTTCAGAATATCCGATGGAAGCTTGGCAGGAATAGTAGGCCATTGGGGAGAGTGACGAATAGGATCATTGAGAATCCTAGACAAATATGGCAAATCCAAAGTAGCAAGAAAAGGCAACTGCCGATTCACTTGTGGGTACTAGTGACTTTGGGGTGGAAGCCCTGTCGGTAAACCAGTAGGACCGTAAGCAGTCTGCCCAGAGAGAGAAGACCCTGGCTGATTCGGTGGTGGCTGGATAGGATAGTAACCCCAAGGATTGTGACCTTGAGTTTGAGTAGGGACCTGAGGTTGAGTAGTTTGACCCGAACCCCAAATAAGATTAGTTATACCTGGATATGGTTGGCCTATAGTAGGGATAGTTTTCTGCCCCCCAGTATTTTGAGGAAAGTTTTGTAGAAGGTGATTCCAATACTGGGCCAATTCAGGAGGTATGTTTTGTCCAAAAGGTGAGGTTGGTCCCCCTATGGTAGGTATGGTTCCACCCGGAAGTTGTGTGCCAACCGTAGGTTTTGTAGTAACTGTGTTTAGTCTGGGAAAAGGAAAAGGAACCGTACCACTCTGTCCACCAACAAGAATCTGCAAGTTTGGTGCAACAGTCGGGATAGTGCCACTAGCATTAGGATTACCAGAAGGAAATTGAGGGAGTGTCGGGATAAAACCGGGAATAGGATGCCCAGGAAAAGGAGGACCACCTGGAGAACCGGCTGGGGTTTGCGGAGGTGTTGGATTGGAAGCATTCAACAAAGCATTCAAC
>SNQJ01S0000681.1:304414-348331 GCA_010110895.2 Picea sitchensis | reverse complement strand
CAGAACAATATGTTGCAAATGGAATTTAACACTCCCTAACTCAAGATGCTATTGTGTGTTTTGAGCTTTTGGAGAGTGTATCTCTCTTCCTACTCCAAAGCACTAGCCTAGCTAAATGTTGGTGTAAAAGAGCCCTAGAAAAGTGTTACTAGTTACATTTTAAGATTACGCAATGTTTTTAAAAGCTGTTGTTTACTCAAAGGTAACGGAAGTGAAACTCGTTTTGTATGACTCTGACCCAAATAATGCAAGGATGATAATGAAATATAACACTTTTCATTCCATGAATCCTATTTATGGGAGAGAGAGAAAATTTTCTAAATCAACCCTGTACTACAAAGCAATGCACAATTTCCTTTCAGATGTCAATGCAAACAATCATTTATCAAATGAAAATCTCTATGTGTCTTTTTCAAAAACTTCAACAAACTCTACAATTTGATTTTTCAATGTTTTCTAAGAGACAAAAAACAAAGTTTTTGAAAGAAAAGATTATTGTTCACTTTCCAAAGAGAATTCTCACTATATCAATGAGAAAGCATAAAATCAAAGCATACAGAATCAATCAATAACAACCCAATCAACTCTTTCAATGAAAGCAAAAACAAAGAGAAAACCAATGAGTCTTCTCAATGCAAACGAAAATGTTCTTTCAAACCAACAAGCAAATGAGAAAAACCAAACACTTAACTCTCAACCAATCACTGGTTCTCGGCCGATCAGACACACTCAGCTCTAGAAATAAGAGAGAATGAATTTTCCAATAAGAGCCAAGAAACGAAAGTCAAGCTACAAAGGAAAAGAAAAACCTTGAAACCCTAAAACTGTTCAAGCATGAAAACTAAAGCAATATCTATATCAATCAATGATCCAATAAGCCCATCAGAGGTGAATCAATTGATCTGAGCAGTCAAAACTCAATTTCAAAATTTTCAAAAATCTTGCTCGCAGGCAAGCAGTGTTACACAGTGCGAGAAGCTATGATTCTCGCAGGCAACCTTATAGCAAGGTGCGAGGTGTTCGCATTGAACCCTATGTGTAGGGTGCGAACCTGACCAGTTATCGCAGGCTGCAGTTAAACATAGTGCGAGAACTTCTGAACATGACAATTTTTTTGAAAAATGGAGTAAAATTCAAACAGGCTTCTGAACCCAGTAAGTCTATCAGGATATCCTGAAGACTCAGAGACTGACAAGATAGGAGAGAAATGAAACTAGAGCAAATGGCCATAGAAAAACTCAAAATGCCACAAAGAAAATGGGAAAGTTCCCCAATGGAGTCGCCGATTTTGTTTCAAGATTAATCCGTAAGTGCAGACACAAACCGATCTCCCTAGATCCACCTGGATCTAGAACAAAGAAGGACAGAATAATACTCTTTCCCTAGATTTATACTATTGAATGAACTAGAAGGCAAGAATAATGTACATACCTTATGATCGCTTCCTTGGGTCTCTGTTGTCCATATTTTCTCCAATGCTCTTGTGCCGTCAAGACCAGGACAACTCAAACCAATTGAAGTGAAAACAACTCAATGTGTTCAACAGTTAATCTATACATATGATCAAGGAGTTATGTAATAAAGTGACATTGGCTTTATGGGAAAGGGACATATTACTGTATTAATTGATAGAAAGAAAGAATTACAACCTGAGCCTTGATGTTGCAAATCTCCTTTCGATGGCTCCTAGCTCTGACACACACACTTGCTCATGCATGAAGAAAATCAACCACTTTTGATAACCTTGTTTGTGTTCCTAGCTGTTGTAGCATCAGTCCTTCATACAATCTTGCACTAATTCTCCAATAATTCTCTTGCTAGTTTGCTCCTTAACCTTTTCCATGAGAATTCCCCTCAATATATAGGAGAGAATGAATTAGTTACTTGGATAGGAATGATCCCAAGATATCAGGAAAGCCAGTACTTAGATAACCATTCGAATGCCATCTCATCCTTCTAGAAGATTCCCTTCTAGAAGGTTCGAGATTTTATCTTTTTCCCTTCTTTAGAAATAGTTCACACCCTAACAGTTAGGCACAATGCGAACTTCTCGCACCCTGCCTTAAGGCAGCCTGTGAGAATCATGCATTCTCGCAGGCAAATGTATAGACAACCTGCAAACCTTCCTCAAAACTGTGATTTCTGGACAAAGATAAAGGTAACTTTTCTCAGGATAAATTTCTAATGAAGAGACTGAGTACCCCATCATCATTACATCATCATGACGACCAAAATTATGGATAACACAGATATATAGGCCTTTGGGCTACCTGTCTGTTTGAGTTGAGCCAACTCTCCGAAGTGAAGCTCAGGGTCCTTCCTGTCAAATCTCTCGATGAGTCTTTGTCTGAAGTTTAGGTAGGAGGTAACCCTGACATGTCCCAAGGTGACTAACCCATGGTACCACCACACATGGGCCTCATCATCCAGGTGCAAGGTGGCCAATTTAATGGCATCTGTCTCTGTCATCTGGTGCAGCTGGAAGTAAGTGTCAAGCTTTTGCACCCATGATCTAGCGGAGCATTTAGAGCCCCCATCAAAGTTGGGAATAATGACTTTCCCAATGGTACGCTGCAACTCAAAATTGTGTGTCATGTCCTTCTCGGGCCCTCTCGGTCAGTTTCTTCTCTTCATATTGCAGAACTCCCGAAGGACATGATTGAGTGGAAATCATCTCCTAGTATCCTGTACTCCTCTAAATATGCCATATAGGGCTCATCCTGCTAAACCTGCATCAATGGATTTGCAACTTCATTTCCCAAAAATTGAGGCGTAGTGGATCTGGGGGATTTGGTGTACAAGTGGGGGTGGCTCTGCATGGTAGTGCGTGAGTGGTTGTCTTCTCCATTATTTGAATCCCCATCACCATTATGGTTCTGCTTCATTGTGCCCTCCAACGAATTCTTATCAAACTGCCCCATGAGGTCCATTAAGGCCTTTTGACCCTTGGCCAAGCCATTCAAGATATCGAACAATTTTTTTATCCTGGTATCATCTTCTTCCCCCATAGTTCCTTTGCACTCAGGTGTGATAGATGGTGTTGCCTCTCCTGTCCCTTCTTCTCTAACCACTTCTTCTTCTTCCCACCCATGGGGATCTGGGGTTCTTCCCCTATGTATCTGGTAGGTAATGTACTACTCGTCTTATGGTCTCATAAATCAGATTACAAATTCCCTTTAGAGCCCACAACTGCAGAGGAACATTCTCTGATACCACTATAAAATTTTGGTCTAGATTTGTTTTTTGAAAATATTTTCTTGTTTACCAAAGTCGGTGTTTCGTCAAGCAGGTTATTGTGTGATGAGTATGTGTTTTTTCTGATATAGTTACATCCCATAAATAATTTCATGCCTTTGGAAGGTATTCAATCTCATAAAGGTTGCCAACAAGTTACATAAATACACAAGTTACATGCCAGTAAATTACTCTCTAGAATATGAGCAACAATAACACTTTTATCACTCACATAAATAGTAACAACATATATATAGAAGCAAATCTGACCTGAGCATTAAGTGGATGTGTTACTTCTATTCTAAATAAAATATATATCAGTCCCAAAAATGAAGACAAATCTGTGAGAACAATTACTTGCAACAACTGATAAGTTAATGGACAACAACTCTCCTTATATCCAGCTCAATTTCTGGAAGGAAATACCCAGCCACTCCCACAGAGAATTCACCCACAATGAGGAATATCGATCCACTAGCAAATATATAGTCTCCTCGTAGCAACAACTCAGTACAAGTCTGATAGCACTATCTCCCACAAAGATATATGTCTAGACTGTAAAGGGATGCACCCAAATTGTAGAGAATAGTGTCCCCCACGCAAAGATATGCGCCCAGCCTAGTGATAAACTAATCCTTTGAGTAATACTCATCCCCAATGATGTAACTCGACCTCCCTAGTATTAGCACGACCCAACAAGGGGGTAAGCTCATTCCTGAGATAAAATAATTCTACTAGCTAAAAAAAAACACGCCCAATGTTGGCCCTCTACCAAGTTTTGAGGAACACTTGGTCATATTTGACCGTTTTTGGACTTCGATATCTTGTCAAAGAGGGAGCGCTAGGCGAAGAAGAGATCACAGGATCTCGGCCCACTTTTGGGGACCTTTTAGGGTTTTAGGTTAATGTAACGGGAAAGGGATGTCGGCCCGTGGGTTTACCCATGCTTAGGCCCATTTTTGTAATCTATAAATAGATACTTAGGCAATAGGAGGATAGTAGTAGTAGTACATCTATGTGATGTATAGTTGATGGCTTAGTGCTAGTAATTGGATCTATGTGATCTTCTGCATATTGTAAGTGCTCTGTGGATGATTGTAAGAAGCTTGCAGAGCTCAGTGCAATTTGTTGTAGTTTAGTGCTGAGGTGCAATGAAGAAGGATCTAGCGAGCTGCGCAAATCTTCTGTCCCGTGTGAAGTAAGGATTATTAAAGCTCTGTGTTATAACTACTTGATCGAGATAATAAAGAAGAAGACTTTGTGGACATAGCCCCAGGGTGGGGGTGAACCATGGTAACTTTGTGTGTTGTGCTATGTGCTTCGATCCGATGCTAAATGCCTTGATGTGTTGAGATAGATCTAGTTATGATTTGTGCTTACATGATGTGAATGAATGTTATATCTGATATATAAATCACTTAGTGCTTGATCTGTTGAATCTAATCTATATTTCTGTGGCTAAAGTATTGAATCATCTTAAATCTACGTACTTACTGTGATGCTCTATGCCAACTGCGAAGTATCTTAAGGGTTGAATATTGATGGATAATCTACACTAGGTAATTACTAAGCAAGATAATCACAGATCGGTGTCCTAGATAAGGTTGCAGACATCTGAGTCCTGCAACCACCCCTACCTCTACCTCTGGTGAGACTTCATCTGCTTCGCAGGTGTTTCCGAAAGGGCCGGTAGTTAGGGTTTTGTTGGTGCGCTCTTGAGCGTTGAACCCTGGGTATGCCCCTGTGCCAGCAAATGGTTATGTTGCTGGGACTGAAACAGTGATTGCTGGGAATCGAGGAAGAAGAAACTTTGTGCAAAATGAAGTTCTATGCATAGATCTATTGCCCTAGTGTGCAGATTGTTACTTGACCCATGAAGCTTTGTGCCAGGAATAAGGTCAGATCTGAAGAAAGGAAGATCAGATCCGAAGAAAAAAAGTGAGATCTGAACGTTCTGTGCTCTAAGAAAAGTAAAAGTTGAAATTTTTGAAAGAAAGAAGTTAGATCTGCAGAAAATAGGTAAGATCTGTAAGCCATGTGCTCTAATAAAGGTAAGAATAGTCAAAAGTTATTAGATCTGGAAGCTTTGTGCTCTGTAGAAGTAAGATAAGTGAATTTTTTTGTTTCTAGAGCATGGATCTAGGTATGTTTGATAGATTCTGTCCTAGCTTGAAAACTAGGGCATTAATAGATGAAATAAAGTTTGATATGAATAGATCTCATAAGTATAATGATAGATATGTTATACCTATGCATAGAAAGAATGTCTGGACTAACAAGTGGATGCAGGATCCTAGAAAGAATTTTTTGTAGGCTAGTTACCATGATCCTAGAGCGTAGTACATAAGAAGTTGGGGATCATTTAAGAGAAAGAGAGGATTAACCCTCTGTTACAGCTGTAGAAGACTGGGACATCTTGCTAAGGAATTCCTTGGGAGAAAACCTAGTTGCCTCTGTTGTAAGGCTTTGGACCATGAAGTATCGTATTTCCCTAGAATGATTGCTATAATTGAAAAGTTGAATATGGAGCAAGCAAACCCTGAAGGAGACCACGAAACTAAGATTATAGAAGAAACCCAACAAGAATCAGAGAAAATATTAATACAGATAAAAGAAACCCTGAAGGAACATAAAGATGTCCGATTACCAGAGATATTCAAAGAC
This sequence comes from Picea sitchensis, assembly GCA_010110895.2. Taxonomy (NCBI): domain Eukaryota; kingdom Viridiplantae; phylum Streptophyta; class Pinopsida; order Pinales; family Pinaceae; genus Picea; species Picea sitchensis. The sequence continues at coordinate 342,433 of SNQJ01S0000681.1, read as the reverse complement.
AAGGAGCAAGTCGAAGCAAGTATAGGGGGCTTCGACATTGACTGTATTCTTGACAAAGAAACACAAGTGAACATTATTCCAGAAAGGACTTGGGAAGATATAGGAAAGCCTACCATGATCCCTTCCCCGAGGAGGAATAAGTTTATTTAGAGGAAAGCTAGTAAACCTATGTGGAAGGCTCGCCCAGATACCTATGAATGTTAATGGAACTTCGACAGAGGAAGACTTTGAGATTATTAATTTTGTTGAAGACAACGCCCCGTTTACATTGCTCATAGGAAAACCCTGGATTGATAGAGAACAAGCCAGACAAAAAGAGGAAGAATAAGTTTTGGAACAGAAGAAGCAAGAGTTAAAATACTTTATGACTAGAAGGATCGCACACTTGATTGAAGAACAGAAGATCCAATCACATATATTTAATCCTATAAAACTTGATGTCAAGGTTAAGAGAACGCTAGAGGATCCGCAGAAGATTGAGTTATCTATTTTCGACACAGAAGAAGTATTACCCAGGAACCCTAGAAAATAATTTCAACAACGCGAAGCAACTAAGACCACAAAGGATAAGCACCATAATGGTAAAAGAATTACTGAGATGAAGCTCACTGGGAAGAAGGCTAGAAATTTAAGAAAGAAAAAGGCTAATACTGTAAGGTCACACAAAGTTCTAGAGGATACTTCACAGAAAGAAACATTGCAGAATTGGAGCTTCGCTGAGATATCAGAACAACAACATAAAGTACTTTGCCCTGACGAAGCAATATAGCCATTGGGGACGATATATGCATTCGACTTCCACTCCGAATGGGCAGAAAAGAAATAAAGGTTCGTCATCCAACCGTTGAAAAGCACCATAACAGATTGAATAGGAGTTAATGAAGGATCATACCCATTGCAAGCAGACCGTTGCTAAGTTTCCCTACTTAGTCCATCATGCCACGCACCGAGAATACTTTTTGCTAAATGAGAATTTGAGCATGAAACCTGAGATTAACTCACCTTGAGATCATTACCTTGTTTCCATACTATTCACTGTAGTCCCTGAATTCCTTTCGCACCTGAGCTAGATGACCCAAGCTTGTATGTCGGATGAGCTCAATGTTGCTGAGAAAATATTTGAAGAAGTTCTAATCGAATTAATGACTGAGAGAGTCATGTCGGAGCGAGGAGTGTCTACAGGTGTACACGCATCTTCCTCAGGAGCATTGCCATATTCTCCCTCCACTGCTTGAGTAGGACCATCCCAACCGCCTTCGGAAAACGATCTAATCTTGGAAATGACTTCACCACTGTGAAGATGATCCCAAGTATCTTACCTAGATATATCCCACCACTAAGTAGAATGGTGAATCGAGACACTGTACCCAGATACTTCGACTATGCTTTGGTCACTGCGTACCTCCAGAAAGGAGTGCGTGCAGTTTGTGCTGAGTAGGATAAGCTCACTACGCTGAAATTCAGTGATTTTAACCTTGGAGATCGCAAGGTTTACAGTATGCTAGCCTCGCACAAGTACCTAACTATCACAAAAGGGAGGAACTCGAAGATTGTCCCTCAGCAATGGACCCATAACCTCGCGTAGTCGAACCTCCTCAATGTAATGAAGATTCCTCATTTCGGGAGGCATCAAGAAGTAAATGCATGCGTCAGATTGTTGCTGTCCTGCTACCATGGAGGATACCTATGGTTGGATCGCCGCATCACGGTGGATCTGATTCTGATCAATCGGATCACAGGGTTAAGCATGCAGGGCCCTGACCCACATGAGTTTTATCCAGGGAAGACCGCAGATCGCGCTCTCACCCAACGAATAAAAGACACATATGATGATGTAGAGAAGGGTGCGCGAGGCTACAAGGTAGACTCCATCGAGAATGCAACAGTGCACCTTGGTTGCCAGATGATCGTAGGAAAGTTAGTCTGTAAGAACTGACCCACACAAGTGACTGGATTTGTAGTTGACCTTGCAGGGAAGTGCGTGGAGGGACTACAAATGAACTGGGCGAAGTACCTGGTAAATCAGCTAGAGCTTGACTGCAGGGAAGTGCAAGACCAGGGGTATGAGTTCCAGTTTAGTTGGTTTCTCATACTCATCACTTTCATCGCCTGGGAGCTACCAGAAGGTGCCACTTTTTTGGAGATTGAACTCTTCGAACCACTGGCCGTGAAGTTATGTACGCTATGGTACTCCAGTGACATGTACAAGCAGTGGCAGTCCAATGCCGTCTTCCACGCTTATTACAACCAAGTGAAGAATTCCATCCAGTCTACACCGCACCTCACACCGAACACACTTCATAGGTTTCGACCTTTGATCAAATTCAGCGCCGACCACCACTTCACCTATATCACAACGCGCGATGATGAGCACAAACAACAACTCCAGTCGTAATACAAGATGACATACGAAGACTTGGAGCAGATCACCAAGGAATGGTCGGTGGACCTCCTTGTTCCAGCGGACCCCGCATAAATATCCGACGTGGACAACCCTGAAGCTATATTAGATACACCTGTACCAAGCAAGACTAAGAAGGGTGATGAAGTTCAAGACATCCATAGTACATCCACGAAGACTACTTCACTCTCACCTACGCAGGGAGGTGATGGTGAAGAACTAGGTGGCATGGAGGTTGAGCAAAACAAAGGCGAGGTTACTCCGCCTAGAGAGGAGGAGGATCCCTCTAAGAAAAGGAAGTTCACCCCACCAAAGCCCTCATCCCAGAAGAAAACTAAGTCCACCTGGACTATGTTTAATACTACCCTCACATAGGACGGCTTCGACTTCTTGATCGCTGCGCTAAATGATGCCTCACTAGAGATCATAGAAAGGCAAGAAGCGAAGCAGAAGGATATATTCAGCCAACTCAAGGGTGAACTTCAAGAAGTGCAACAGGCACTCTAGCCCAGCCAAGCCATTTATACTACACCTTTGATGATGGGAACAACAGGAACAAGCGATGAATCCACTCAACTACACCAGATCGCAGAGAAAGTCGAAGTGCACCTTCGACGAGCTCACAAAGACACAACGCAAGCCACCCAGGCTTTGGCACAATTACAAAGCACACTTATAGAACAACAGAGGAAGGCAGAACAAGAACAACTTACATTACAAGAGAAGTGGGAGGAGGAGAAAGCACAATTATAGTAGAGCAAGGACCAATTGCTAGCAGAGCACCTTGACGTGTAGGAACGAGTTCACAAAGCACTTCGCTCTGTGACGGTCATTGAAGTGAAGATTGAAGAACATGTCGCTCAGTAGGTGAAACAACTTGAAGAAGTAATCCAACAACTTCAGCAACGCATCACAGATTTGGAACTTCGTACTGTACCCGAGATTCCACAAGAAGTACGGGATCTAAGGGAGGCAACTGCCCGTAGTGCAGTTGACAGGTTAAAAACCTTGGCTTTGGAATGTAAGTAGCTGAGTGCTAGAAGCACCCAAACTTATGAGAACATCACAGAGAACCCCAAATTACAGACATTGGAAATGTAGATCCAAGATGGCAAGAAACATGCAGATATGCTACAGGTGCAGCTAGTGGCCTTGACCCCAGTTGAAAGAATGAAGTGATTTCCAGAACAACGCACCGCCCAACAATAGGTACACATGTTGCAAATTAAAGTGATGGAAGTCTCTCAATGACTTCAACCCCTCCAGGAGAAAGCATGCCAACTATTCACTGAAGTTGAGAGCCAGGCAATCGAGCTTGAACAGGTTGTTATCACTGCAGAACAACGCATGGAAGGACCAGTAAACGACACAGTGATCCAGTAGTTCACTGAGGAAGAGGATGTCACACTGCAGCAGGTCGAAGTAACTCGGGCCAAGCTCGAGACATTTGAAGCAGAGTTGATCAGACCAGAGTGACTTGGGATGAGTCACAAGTGAGTGTTGGGGTCCTATTGGCCCTCGACCAAGTTTTGAGGAACACTTGGTCATATTTGACCGTTTTTGGACTTCGAAAACCTATCAAAGAGGGAGCACTAGGCGAAGTAGATATCATGGGATCTTGACCCACTTTTGGGGACCTTTTAGGGTTTTGGGTTAATGTAACGAGAAAGGGATGTTGGCCTGTGGGTTTACCCATGCTTAGGCCCATTTTTGTAATCTATAAATAGATACTTAGGCAATAGGAGGATAGTAGTAGTAGTAGTACATCTATGTGATGTATAGTTGATGGATTAGTGCTAGTAACTGGATCTATGTGATCTGCTGCATATTGTAAGTGCTTTGTGCATGATTGTAAGAAGCTTGCAGAGATCAGTGCAATTTGTTGTAGTTTAGTGCTGAGGTGCAAGGAAGAAGGATCTAGCGAGCTGCGCAGATCTTCTGTCCTGTGTGAAGTAAGGATTATTGAATCTCTGTGCTATAACTGCTTGACCGAGATAATAAAGAAGAAGACTTTGTGTACGTAGCCCCATGGTGGGGGTGAACCACAGTAACTTTGTGTGTTGTGTTATGTGCTTCGATCTAATGCTAAATGCCTTGATGTGTTGAGATAGATCTAGTTATGCTTTGTGCTTATAAGATGTGAGTGAATGTTAGATCTGATATATAATCACTTAGTGCTTGATCTGCTGAATCTAATCTATATTTATGTGGCTAAAGCACTAAATCATCTTAAATCTAAGTACTTACTGCGATGCTCTGTGCCAACTGCGAAGTATCTTAAGGGTTGAATATTGATGGATAATCTACACTAGGTAATTACTAAGCAAGATAATCACAGATCGGTGTCCCAGCTAAGGTTGTAGACATCTGAGTCCTGCAACCACCCCTGCCTCTACCTTGGGTGAGACTTCATCTGCTTCGCAGGTGTCTCCGAAAGGGCCAGTAGTTAGGGTTTTGTTGGTGCGCTCTTGAGCGTTGAACCCTGGGTTTGCCCCTGTGCCAACACCCAACACCAAAGGAAAACGAACAAAAAGTGTAGGAGCTTTGTCTGTAGTAGATAAGATTGCCCCAAGCCAGAACTCAGGCCTCCAGATATAAATATGAGTAAACTTCAAGGAAATGCGGCCCTGAGATGAGATAACTCCACACACACAAGAAACTCGCCCTCAATGGACAAAACTCATCTCACTCAACAACAATCGACTTCTACACATAAAATCCACTGTCAAACGAATGAAGCTTAACCACATTGAAGCATAAGGAAGAAATTTGAAGTGATCTCTTCATGCACTAGCTAGGGTGTATCGTTGCAACAATGAAACCAATGAACAAAGAAGGGTTTCCAAACCATAGACTCTTTCCTCAAGAGCTCTCCAAAATCTATTTTCCAAATGAGAAAAACGCAAGAATGAGGGGTACCTCCTCTTTTCCCCTCTTTTATTTCTTCGTTGAGTTATTTCCTGCTCACTTTATTTTAATTTTCTTTTAAAGTCACTTTATTCTCGTAGACTTTGTAATTTTTAAGTGACTTTATTTTGCCTAAGACCCATGCCCCCCTCTTTCCCTTTTTCACTTTATAAATTCATTTCCTAGGAAAAAGTTGAGTTCCCTAGGTAAGTTCTCTGCCTTAGCCTATGGGAACCAATTTAGGCTAGCAGAACCATCCCTTATGCTTCCTTGGCCAACGGGGACATTACATAGGTTTTGACAGGTTAAAGCATAGCTTGGATGATTGTTTGGACCCAATTTACTTACCAAAACACATATGGTCAATCCTACTTCTGTTAACAACCTTATGACAAAGTCACTGCCACCACAAATAATGGGTCCATTATCTTTTCCACCCTAGTGCAAGTGTTATGTAGACCATGATTATGAAGCACCCCAAAAGTAGTATGAGGAGATTCATACCTAGTTTTTAGGCCTATTTTTAAAAATAGTTCCTTAGACAATTCTAAGAACATTTTCCTAGGACACATTGGGTACATTTTGTGTCAAGAACCCCTTCAAAGTGAATATTGACTACACCCCTTTGTTTGAGGGGAAGATTAATGCTAAGGCATAGGACAATTGGTTTATCACACCTAGAACTCGACAACATTAGTGATGCTAAAAAGATCAAGATTATGCCCATGAAGATGTCCTTGTTCAACAAATATTATTGGGAAGCACAAGAACACAAGTGTGAAGAGCATGATGATACCATCGCCACATGGGGTAACTTTGTGAAAGCGATGCATGACAAATCTACCCATTGAACTACTAGGAACATTAGTACATGAAGTGGTAATAACTACAACAATGCCATGATTATATTGGTTCATGACTACACAAATAAGTTTCAGATAACCATGGCTCATTTGGACATCAAAGGGACATAAGAAAATCTCATTCTTAATTACCAAATTAGATTTCATGAGTCTATTAATGCTAATCTAGAATTCTTGATCATGATTACACTTGAGCATGGATATAGGTTAACATAGAAGATTAATAAGAATCACAAGCTCAAACAATGTGCCAAATATTATGGTGACCAACATATTCAATAATACAGTGTTGGACATTATAATCAATACTCAAAGAAAAAACATGCAAACCACAATGAACATAACACTATGCAACTTGGCATGCAAATTGCCCCAATTAGAGAAGGCCAAACGAGTCATCCTAAATGGAAGAAAAAAAGAACATTTCTAAATGGTATGACATCCATAAGACATCCAAGCACAACAATTTTGAATGTCATTTATGCCAAATTATTTTAACACGGGTTATCAATCCACCCACACAGGATCAAGGAAAGAAGATTGTAAATTTTGCACCCAAACCCTCTAATGTCATTTTTTGCATAGCATAGACATATCAACGTCATTGAGCATAGTTGGATTGGAGGAAGAGAAAGTTCTTCTTCCATAGTCAAATGTGGACTCATCAAAAGCCTTCGAATTTTATCCTCAACAATGAAAGTTATAATAATCTATTATCCCAGGAAATTAGATACTCAATCCCACCCATTACCATTGTTATTGGACAAATCGATAAGTGCAGACACGAACTAATCTCCCTAAATTCTACAGAAAGCTAGAAAAAAACAAGACAGAATACAAACTTCACCTTAGATTTCATTGTCATATAAACTAGTTCTGAGAGGGACAAATGACATACCTTTTAAATGACGCTTGATCCTCACTAGTGTCGTCCTTGCCGCTCCATCTTTGGATTTGTGGGATGGTGAACCTCTTTAAGAAGAAAAAACCAACAAAGAGAGAGAGAGAGAACAAAGATGCATACATGCCAATGAACTCTATGTATAAGATCAAGGATTTATACAATAAAATCCATGACACCTTTATAGGAAAGAACTGTATTGCTGCATTATATTAAAATGGAAAGTGGAGAATAAAACCCATTCCTTGATGTTGCAAGGTCCCTTTCAATGGATCTTTTCTCCAACACACACACCTTTTCTCCAATGCCTTTAATGAAGAAGATCCACAATTTGACTTAGAAAGATAAAGCAAAGCTACCTAAAGTATAATATATAGCAGAACTCTTCATACATATGCAAAACTTAGCCTTTTCAACCCTAGCCTTGAGAGATCCCTCATTATATAGGGTGAAAGAGGGATGGATGAGGATATTAGGATGATCCCACTAAATCAGAGAAGCGAGTAAGATCCAAAACGATCGTAGGCCACCTCATCTTCTAGAACATTCATGGATTTTGACTTTTCCCCTTGCTTAAGCATCGTCGCACCCTATGAACAGGAAACCTGCGACAACGCCACAACCCAACTTTTTTGCAGCGTGTGACGATCAAGAATAGTCTCACCCCAAGGATAGAGCAGGGTGCAACGATCTTCCTTGTCATAGATTTTGAGGGAGGAAAAACAAACCACTTTTCTCACAGACAAAGTCTCTTTTAATGTTTTCAGGGAACATGAAAGTGAGTTAAGCACATGTCATCAGTTGATCACTGGGGTGACCAAAATAATATGTAACAAAATGCCCCCCAAAGTATGAAGTTGGAGCCTGTGATAGCTGAAATACTTTGTAGAATGTGTGTGTCGAAAACAAGGAGCGCATCGAATGGGAACCTGCAAACAATCAAGCATCTACATAATAATATACCATATTCTGAGGTAGACATTCCCATACTCAGACTACAAGTGACTCTATCATAAGTGTCAAGTGAATCATGTCCACTAAACATACACTGTGGATCCATGTCATCATGATTCAACATAGCCACACGAAATACACTGTGGATCTATGATCTTAAAGAATTCAAATTTGGACATAGCCACGAGACATACATAGTGGATCTATGTGTCAGTACAAAATCATGAATACCCCGTCGCAACCTTGACCAATATGGTGAGATCCAGGGTCTTCAATTCCATTGTCCCTAAGTACGAATCTAGCCATGTGATTACAGGTGTCGAAGTTGAACATGGTAGAAACCACTTGATTACCGGTCATTAATGAAAACCGTTAACAATTGTGAAGGAAATCACCATTGATGTTAATGACTCCCAAGGTACTCTAGTAAAATCCAACGAGTGTGAATGAATAAGTTGAAGTCAAACACTCGATGAAATCTTCCAATCAGGGGTCAATGATGTGATCCCACCGTTGAAAGTGAAGAGATCTGCCATTGAGGCATGTAGGCTCCAAGGTACTAAATGATTTCTAAGTCTTGTTCTTGGATAATGAGTTGAAGTCATCAGGAAAAGACTCGTTATAGGAGGGCCTTAATGTATCCCCCATCAATGACACAAAATATGTAACAGTTTTGAAGTAGATCAGAGTATGAAGTGATTTAGAACTGATTCAGGGAAGGCCGACATGGTAGAAAATTTATAATTGTAGATGGTAGACTCGATAGAAGGCTTAGTTTAGGTTGGACTTCTCTTGAACATATGAACGACATGACAATTTTCTTGGAATCATTGACTCAAGGAGGACCCAACATATGAACTTGTAGATGGTCAAACGAGAGAAAAATGGATTTCCCAACCTAGATATAGTGATGAAGGGGGGTGTGATGTTCAAGAGTGACTTTACTGCCACTAACACAGATACAGAGAGACATTTCTTTCCCAATTTCCCCCCACCATTTCTGGCGAGTACCTCTTTATTTTTACACAAGCTTGAGGAGGATAACATATGCTTGTAATGTAATCTCATCCTTTAGACAGTCCCTCAGAGTATGTTTAACGAACCCTAAGAAGGAGTGGTTTGATCCCATATGGGCCTTTCGATGTTTTTTTTACGAGTCCAAAGAAAGAAAACTTAGGGGTTTTTCATGTTTAGAGAGTCTAAAAAACACTTAAAGAGAAATCCATAATGTCCTTTTTCGTAAGTTATTCTGATGAGAACGAAAAAGAGATAACCTATTGCTGATCAGATGTTTTCTTCAAATACTTTTACGAGCGTGAAAAGAACAAGGTCGCTCGACTATCTTTTCGTGTTTAGGGAACTTGAAGAGATCTTAAAGGATACTCCATAGAATTCATTTTTCGTATTACCAATGCGAGTTCAACAAAATGACAAAAGATTACTTGATTTCATTCTCATGGTTTCATGACTGTGACAAAGAGTTAGGACTGTGCTCAGAGTTTTTCCTAAAAAATGCTAAAAGCGTCTGTACATAAGAAAAACACACACAAAAAAATAAAAATGGTGGACCCCTGTCAAACGTCTCGTCCTTAGATCTTTCAACATGTAATAGAAAAGACTTTGCTAAGTTGGTTAGACTTTAGGGCATAGGTAAAATATGAAAAATAACTTAATTTGCAATAAAAATGGTAAAAATTAATAAAATAGGTCAAAATAACCCATTTACCATTCCATTTTGCAATTTCACCAAAATAGTGCCCAAAACCCTCTTTTTCTCCCAAATTTCAACCATCGATTCTAGAGTGCCTGGTGGATCATTTCAAAAACTGCTTCTGTCAAAAAGGTAATCTCCTGCCTCTTTATCTTTTCATGGTTTAAAATTTCATTTTTATTGGTTTAATCTTGAGTTTTGGTCGATTTTTTGGGTGTACCTGTGCTTTCAGATCGTCGTAGTCCCATAGTATCGTGAACTGTGACGATTTGAAATCACCGCAGGGGACTCAAATATGGGGTGCAACGACATCACTCTGTGTAAAAGAAAATCCCCGCGACGACCACAAATCAATTTTTGAAAAGATAAAATGAGTTAGGAAAACTTCCAAGAATTGATTTTTTATGACTCTAATCCTCTTTTGATGTTACTTGGAAACTTTTCCTTAGTCAAAATGATCGAGTGGAGGGAACGAGAGCATGAGGAAGAATAATATTTTTCCGGGAATGACTCAGGCATAGTTATGGCACTCCGAAAGTGTGGATTACTCAAGTTCTTCAAAATTCAGGGCATGAGAGCCCAACTGAGATTGCTGGAGTATCTGGTCCACATGTGGGATGTAAATGAACAGGCCTTTCACATGGGTGTGCATACACTCACCTTGGATATAGATGGCATTTACTTTATGACAGGGTTATCTCGCCGAGGCTCTCGGGTATCACTTTCGGGAAGCAAGTGTGGGGGAGAACCCATGGATTACTATGTTGCACACCACTGTGTGCAAGGTATGAAAAAACATAGTGGCAAGGTTTCCATTAGATATGTTTGAGATTTACCATTGCGTACCATCCTCTATACCATTACCCGGATGGAAGGGAGTGAAACTCCCCATATGGCTTTGCAAAGCCACTTTCAGCATGCCATAGAGTGCATGGAGCCCAAGGTCTTCAATTGGTGCGAGGGTGTCCTAAAGAACATGAAAAACAACTGACAAAGTGTCTAAATGGTCGGTTGAAACAATTTGGTTACGGGTCCATTTTAGTGTCCTTCTTCCCAGAGAGAGTCCCTATCTTACATCTACAGGTGGAGTGGGGCATACTTGCTCCACAAATCCACATATGAAAATATGGGTGGAATTGATGGCTCGTCATGGTGGCGTGCCTATTGTCAAGTATGACGAAGCTTTCTTCCAATGGCTAATAAATCATCTAATCATGGTGGAGGACTATGCGTACGCCGGGACGGACTTCCATGGGGATCCTGAATTAGCTCTTCCTGAAGGATCTTAGTAGGGAGACATAGGTAAGAAGGAAATTTTCATTACATGATGTTTTTGATATTTTAATTATATATATATTTTTTTCCATTCATCAAAGACTAATCAAAGCACTTGATGAACCATCCATTAAAGCATAGTAGTAATAACTTTGTTAATTGCTTGAACCTGGCCATTGGCCTATGGATAGTAAGGTGTTGAGTTTTCATGTCGAAGACCCAACTTCTTGGTAAGTTCAAACATCATGGAATTTTGAAAATGACTACCATGGTCAGTGACGATCGCTTGAGGGACATCAAATCTAGTAACGATATGATTGAATATGAATAACGCTACAATTTTCCTGGTGTTATCAAATGTAGGCATCTCCTCGGCCCATTTAGTGAAATAATCCACGACTATGATGATTCCCCCCCGCCAAGTGAGGGTTACATGTCATGAAGTCAATGCTCCATTTAGCGAATGGACCAATGAAAACTAAATGGTAAAGAGGATAAGGATGAGATCGGATCTTATTGTTATACATTTGACAAGTGTGGCATTTCTGGATGATAGTAATGCAATATTTAAACAATGAAGGCCATAAGTAACCAACTCGTAAGATATTTTGGGTAGTGGCATACCCAGACATATGACCTCCACATGCTCCAGAATGAAAATAATTCAAATATTTCTTAGCTTCATCATAGGTTAGACATTGTCTAAATATGGAATCAATACCACGTCAATAAAGGGTATCACCAAGGATAATGTATTGACGGGCTTGATACCGAATACGATGATGATCCACATTAGAAATATCGGGCCGAAAATTTTGGGTTTGGAGATATATGATAATGTCTCCATACCATATGTCGTCAGAACTGATCAGAAAGAGAGATTCATCAGGAAAGGAATCCCCTGCCACCATTTCTGTTTCAGTAGAGGGAAGGTCGCATATCAACTCAGAAAAAACAAAAGATTTCTTGGATTTGGCACGCTCAAATTCCAAATCAAACTCTTAGAGAATAACTATCCATTTGGAGTATTTCCCCCCCAGCAATTGTCGAGTAAGGATGTGTTGCAATAGGAAATGACAGTGGTTCTGCGTAATAAGATATAATGACAAAAATATTGAACAACTTGAAAAACTGTGAAGGCCAGTTTCTCCACATGCAAATATTTGGTTTTGGTGGTCATGAGACTCCGACTTAGATAGTAGATGACATGTTCATAATGTGAATCATCCTCTTGGACTAGAACCATAGCGATGGTAGAGTCCGAAGCAACTAAGTATAAGAAATAATCTCGACTATAATCAGGTGGAAATAAGAGTGGTTTATTCGTTAAGGAAAGTTTCAAAACTTCAAAGGCTTTGTTGGTAGTGTCGTCCCATACAAAATTGTGATCCTTTTTAGGAAGTCAAGTAAAACCTTTCATTAATTCAACATAGTTGGGGATGAATCGACGTAAAAAGTTTGCCTTCCCTTGAAAACTTTGGAGTTGGCATAATGTAGAAGGAGGAAGATTAAAAATAGCTTCAAACTTCAGAGGGTTCACCCTAATCCCATTTGTAGAAACGATAAATACAAGAATTTGTCCGGACTCCACACAAAAAACAAATTTATGTGGATTCAATCGTATGCGATAATAGAAACAATGTAGGAAAATGGCCCATAAATGTGTCGGGTGATCCTGACGACGCAAACAATGCGTCGGTAAATAATCTAGGTAAGGTTGTACAATGTGCTTAATATCATGAAAAGCATAAGACATAGCACGTTGAAAGGTCGCACTAGCATTCTTGATACCAAAAGGTAGTTTTTGATATGCGAAGGTTTCCCAAGGGCTGATAAAAGTAGTATTATGTTGATCCGTAGGTAAAATATTGATTTGATTATAGTTGGAGAATCCATCCATCAAAGAGAAGATTTCACTCCCGGCACAGTCGTCAACGATCTGGTCAATGAAAGGGGTTGGATAATTTTATTTGGGACAAGTATTGTTGATATCCCTATAATATACACAAACACGGATCGTGCCTTATTTCTTCGTAACTGGAACAAGATTAGAAACCCAATTAGTCAAAGCCACCAAATAGACAAAATTGGCTTTAAGAATTTTTTCAAATTTGAGTTTAATAGCAACAACTTTGCGTGGATGTATTGAGCGAAGTCTTTGTCGAACGAGTTTAGTGTTCAGGTAAGTATTAATCTCATGTACAAGAATATCTGGATCAATTCCAAACATCTCTTCGTAACTCCAGGCAAAAACGTCACGAAATTCTTGGAAAAGAGCTTTATAAATTCATATCTCATCAGTAGAACATGATGCATCGATGTGTACATTTTCCATGACTCTGGGTTCAATAGAAATATCTAGAGGGATGGTGGGTGAAATGTTACTCAATTTACCTTCATAAAAAACATCGTGTGGTTCAGGAACAGGGGAAATAGTGATAACAGTAGACATATTTGAAATCCACTGGTAACTCTCTATGGTCTCGGGTTACAGGAAGAGAATAGAATGATGTTGACCATTGTCCCATGGGGTATCTTCCATAGACATGATTTTCATGATCATTTCATCAGTGTGAAAAACTAAGAGAAATGGATTTGGAGACATGTCTAAAAGAGAATGAGGAGAAGGAGTCACCGATTGAATAGCTTGATAGGCCAGTTCTACCAAACTTAGAGGCATTCTGTCACCATAACGAAGATAATCGTCAGAGCTAGGTACTATCCAAGGGTCATAAGACTCAGGGATTTCATCAATAGTGGTTGATATCATGTTAATCGAGGTGACAAAAGGATTTGGAATATAGGGCAGTGGAATGGGGAATGTACCCATTAACAATGAATCCTTTAGAAGATATACACCGACATTCTCATAACCGAGGTGTTTTCGCAATGAAAGGTACGTTACTAGTATGTGAATTGGAATTAAAGAAGGAAATTTGATCGATAGTAACAAAGTTTCCTTGGTGAGGGAAACATATCACACGAAAAAGAGTAAAAACAAATGCATGCATGAAATCAATCCAACTACAACCAAGTAAAAGGTTGTAATTGAGAGGTGCATCAAATACCTCAACCTCAACAGTAACCACTTTGCCTTCTAGCGTAATAGACAACGAAGGAAGAAAACCATAAGGTTTAAATCCTGTACCATTAAATTCTTTTAGAGTATTGTGTGACTCGGTAAGGGCATGAGATCCAATGGCTTTCCAACAAGTGACAAACATGACGCAAGTCGAGGCTCCTTCGTCAGTAACGGTTCGAAAAATATTCTTATTTTCCATAATAAATTGTATCTGAAATGCTAATTGAGGAGGAAACCTTGGAATATGATCTTCCAAGTCAAATATTATCAAGTTCGTATCGGTAGGATTAATTCCACCAATAGTCTCTAACAATGCCTTCCGTTGCATAGGACAACTTTGAAGGACTTTGAGAGATGACATCGTAGAAGGTGCCTGCGCAAGATCTTCTACAATACTATAGTTTTGAGTAGAACGTACATGAGGATTAAATGAAGACTTACGAACAACATCCTTAGGAGGAGGACGAAGAACTGTATCTAGACTCGGTCATTTGAGATGAAGAGGACCATTGGGAGGTGAAGTCGATGGAGGAGGTTGAACCAATGGAGGTGGTGAATCATCAATTTTATTTTTCGAAGGAGAATAATCTTTGGCTCGAGTAGCAACTGGGACTTCATTCTTCTTGGAGTCACTAGTACACATAAGTACATAAGATGTGGTAGAGGGAGAAGGTTGGTCATGAATGACCAATTGGGCCTGCTGCTGAGAAGGAAAAGGTTGTGACAAAACGACGGGTGTAGGAGGTGTTCCGGTCCCTTGAAGGAACTTAGTAACCTCAACACGTCGTGGACAATATTTCATATAATTATCTTCACCATAGATAAGACAAGGATAATGAGGTTTTCACTTTTGTTTTTCATCATCAGGTCGAGTCTTGGGTTTATCGGATTGTTGATTATTATTTTTGTCCTCCATATTCTTGCCCTTCCCTTTATTTTTATTTTTATTTTTACTGATAGATGTATATTGAACCGAATTAACCTCATAGGTTTTACCGCAAGAAGGAGTTAGAGGAGGATTATTTACTGCATTAGTAGTAGTAGACTTGGGATTGGAATGACTGGCTTGTTTAGACTGAGTCTCAGTGTGAAAAGTGCCAATCACGCCATCAACAACATGAGAAGCTACTGGAGGTGTTGGGGTTGGATTTGTAGATGGGCGAGGAGCATCAGGGATCAAGTCATATAGTGTGCTCGTTTGTGAATAAACGAGATCCAAGTATTGAGCATGAATAATCAGCCGCTCTTTAGTGATGACACCACCCATGGAAACATCATGGGCTATAGGACCAATGAGTGACTTGGTAAACCAATCAACCAATAGTTGATCAAGAAGGGGAACTTTGATTAATCATCTTCTCATCCTCCACTCGTGAATATGATCGGAAATGTGAGTGGATGAGGATTGTTTAAATTAACTCAAAATTTCAGTTTCTATCTCGTATTGGATTGGTAGCTAGTTGTTACACATTATTTTGGTCACCCGAGTGATCAACTGACAACATGAGAAAATTACAAGCAAGAAGATGGAATCAGAAAGGCAAGAAGAAAATCAGGGTTCAACAGTGCATAGAAGTAGTTATGCCAGACATCAAAACAGGTTTGAAGGCCACTGTTTCTTTTATTATAAGTATGGACATAAGGCTGCATTTTGTAATAGTTTTTCAAGAAAGATAAATGCACATAACAATCATGAAAAGTCTAATTTTGAATATGGAAGAGGACATGGTAAAACTAGTCAAAACAATATGAACTACTCTTACAAAATATTTGACACCTTAAGATATGAGATTGAATGTTACAAGTGTAACAAATTTGGGCATGTGTTAAGAAATTTTCCTATGAGTTTTCAAAAATTTAATGAACCCACTTACACAGATCTGAAAACCAAATTTTGGAAAAAGAAAAGTGAAAATCTGAATATTGAAAAATGCACTATAGCTCTACAAGCATAACATAAAGTAAAATGGGTTGTGGATAGTGGATGTTCAAAGCATATGACAGGTAGAAAACAACTCTTTGTTGAACTAGATGAAGGAAAATAAGGTACAATCACCTTTGGAAATGATTAATCAGCTAGGATAGTTGGAAAAGGAACTGTATGTCTAAACAACAAGAAAATCATGGCTGAAAATGTATTATTGGTTGAGGAAATGGAACATAAGTTATTGAGTGTAATTCAAACCTGTGATAAAGGTATCTTTATGATTTTTGATTAAAAAAGATGTCAAATCAGGGATATAAAATCAAATAAACTAGTTGGAACAGCCACAAGAACTTCAAGCAACATTTACATACTAGATGAAGAAAAAGAAAAATGTTATCTTGGGAGTGAAGATGAAATTTGGTTGTGGCACAAAAGACTTGGACACATTAACTTTGAAAATCTGATTCAGTTGAATAAAAWKGAAGCAATAAGAGATTTACCTGTCATAAAGAATATTTCAAGTTCTGTTTGCAAGCAATGTAAACATGGTAAGCAAACTAGAGTTAAATTCAAAACCAAAGAACATTCAACAACTAAACCATTGGAAATAGTCCATGCTGATGTCTATGGACCTATGAGAACAACAGGGTTAAAAGGAGAAATATATTTTCTGCTATTTGTGGATGACTTTACTAGAATAGCATGGATGTTTTTATTGAAAAAGAAATATGAAACTTTTAGTTGTTTTCAAACCTTCAAGGAGTCAACTGAAAATGAATGTGACATGAAAATTAAATGTTTGAGATCACATAATGGAGGGGAATTTGTGTCTAAAGAATTCAACAGATACTGTGATGGAAAAAACACCTCAACAAAATGGAGTGGTTGAAAGGAAAAATAGGACTGTTATGGAGATGGCTAGAACTATGCTCAATGAATCTAAACGAAGTAATATACTATGGCCTCAAGCTATTCATACTGTTGTTCACATTTTGAATAGAAGCTTGCTGATAAACAATCATTTTAAGACACCCTATCAGTTATGGAAAGGCAGACTAGCTAGTGTTAAACATTTCAGAATTTTTGGCAGTAAATGTTATACCAAAAGAGTTGACAAGCATTTGGGTAAGTTGGAATCTAGAACAGATGAAGGTATTTTAGTTGGGTATTCCTGTTCAAGGAAAGCTTATAAATGTTACAAATTCAGATTGAACAAAATAGTTGAAGCCATAGATGTGAAATTTGACGAGTCCTCATTTTTGAAGTCTAAATCTAAACAAAAGAATCATAAAATATATGAGATAGATGACAAGTATAAAGTGAATGATGAGGTAAGTGAAACAGAAGAAACTAAGGCTGCTGACAGTGAACAATTAATTCCTACTTTGACACATGGCACAACTCCATCCAAAAGCATGACTCCATCAAAGACTCCAAGCAAGAGAATACAAAAAAATCACCCTGAAGAACAAATAATTGGTGACATAAATGCAGGTGTTGAAACAAGAAGCAGAAGGCAAGAATCCACCTCAACTCATGAACATGTATCTTTACTTTCTCTGATTGAACCCAAAAAGATTGAAGAAGCAATTAAAGATGAGTACTGGATGAAAGAAATGAATGAAGAACTTAGTCAAATAGAAAAGAATAAGACATGGGAATTGGTTCCTAGACCTTTGAATAAGAATGTCATAGGGGCTAAATGGGTTTTCAGAAATAAGATGGATGAAGTAGGTAAAATAACTAGAAACAAGGCTAGATTGGTTTGTAAAGGGTATGCACAAGTAGAAGGAATAGATTTTGGAGAAACTTTTGCTCCTGTTGCAAGAATGGAATCCATTAGACTGATTTTAGCTTATGACAGTTCTAAACACATTAAAGTTTACCAAATGGATGTAAAGTCCGCATTTTTGAATGGTGATTTAGAGGAAGAAGTATATATGGAACAACCGGATGGTTGTTTACAGGTTGAAAAAGGCATTGTATTGCCTGAAGCAAGCACCAAGGGCTTGGTATTCCAGACTTGACAATTACTTGAGGTAGCAAGGATTCAGGAAAGGTAACACTGATAGTAATCTATATATTAAAGAAGAAAATGATAGCCTGATCATTGTTGAGATATATGTAGATGATATCATTTTTGGTAGTGATGATAATAGGATCAGTAAACAGTTTGCTGACAGTATGCAGAAAGAGTTTGAGATGTCCATGCTAGGAGAAATGAAGTTTTTCTTAGTCTTGCAAATTACTCAATCTGATAAAGGTATTTCCATTTCTCAAACCAAGTATATCAATGAAATGCTTAAGAAATTTCAGATGGAAGATTCTAAACCAGTTGGCACTCCCATGGTTACTGGTTGTAAATTAAGTAAGTTTGATGATACTAAAGATGTTGATCAGACAGTATACATATCTATGATTGGTAGTCTTCTTTATGCTACAACTACAAGACCTGATATTATGCATGCAGTTTGTCAAATTGGCAGGTTTCAGGCTTCACCAAAAACTTCTCATCTACTTGCAGTCAAAAGAATTTTCAGATATCTTAAGGGGACAATAGAGTATGGTTTGTGGTATCCTACAGGTAATCAGCTTGATTTATATGCTTTCATTGATGCTGATTGGGCAGGTTGTGTTGATGAAAGGAAGAGTACTAGTAGAGAAGCATTTTTTCTTGGAGGATGTCTTGTAAGTTGGTCAAGTAAAAAACAATCAGCAGTGTCTCTGTCTATTGCTGAAGCATAATACATAGCAGCTGCAACTTGTTGAACTCAGGTTCTATGGATGAAACAAATGATGGAAGATATACATATTCATTATGATGAACCTATACCTATTTTCTGTGATAATACCAGTGCAATTACTATTTCTAAAATTCATGTTATGCATTAAAAAACAAAGCACATTCCCATCAAATTTCACTTTCTAAGAGAGCGGATTATGTATAAATTTATTAAACTGGAATATGTTGGCACAAAGGATCAGATTGCAGATGTATTTACTAAACCTTTACCTAAAATGAAATTTGATAGTCTCAGGGATCAATTGGGGGTTTACCCTCTGTAATTTCATTTCACTCTCAAAGTTTTCAAGGGCTTCATAATAAAATCAGACTGCACAGGTTTATTGACTATTTTGATAGGGGGATTTGCTGCTGAAATGATACATATTTGCAAGTGGTTTTTATTTGCTCAGGGGGAGTATGGTTGATTCCTTTGCCATAGATGTCAAAAGGGGGAGAAGAGATTTAAATTTTTCCATCAATGCCAACGAGGGAGTTTGTTGGTCAGTTTGCACAGGTTGTTGCACAGGTTTTGTCATTAATGTAAAACTTGAAGTGCACAGTGGTTCGCTGAGAGTTCCTTCGGAATTTGGGAATTCAGAGGTTGCAAGTTGAAAGAAAGGAGGAGCTCCAACCTTTGACATTGCGATACGCAAAATCGCGAAACGTGAAGTCCCGATGAGATCAGGACCGTCTGATCATGAAAGACCATGGGACCGTTGATCAGAGAAAAGTGGATATCGGGAAATCAGAGGTCAAAGGAAGGAAATGCGATAGCATTCCAACTTGTGAAATGCCGAAATGAGAAAATCCAAAATGCTGAAATATGAAAGGCTAAAACGCCGAAACATGGAACATCGAAATGCCGAAACGCTAAAAGCCAAAATGCCGATCATTTCGGGGATCACGACTTGGAGTGTCGAAACATTTCATCACAGAAACGTCGAAATGCCAAAATGCTGAAATGTTAAAATCCGAAATGCCGAAATATGAAAGGCTAAAATGCCGAAACATGGAACGTTGAAATGCCGAAACGCTAAAAGCCGAAATGCCGAAATGCGAAATGCCAAAACGCTGAAATACCTTTTTGGTGTGGGCAGTGGTTATCGCCGATGGTCATGTGAGAGGGAGGAGCTAGCACAAAGCTAAGATCTATTTCGGGATTCACAACTTGAAGTGTCAAGACTCTTCGACACAAGATTGCCAAAATGCGAAATGCAAAATGCATTTCGATTAACCCGTGGTCACGACCAATGAGCATATGGTTTAGCTCATATGTATTGCCGAAGCACTCAAAGGCTATTCTATGCTGAAAATTCAAAACAAATGCATGTTCATCGAACAATGCTGGTTAAATATTTAAACTGATCGTGTGGATACTGTTCTTATTGATGCCTTGACCAATAACAATTTTTGTAAGGTAGTTATTCAGTTATTGTAACTGAATCTTCGAAGCCTGAGGGTTCGAGTGTACGCTCTGGATGTATAGGGTAGAAATAAGTGAAATTTGGTGGGATGAATGTGTGTGCGTATGGAATTAATGGTACAGCCGTAGCTCTAAGGTAAAATTCATTTCTATAAATGAATATAAAACCGAAATAAAATCATATAGGGACAGTGAGAAGAAATGATGAAGATATAGCAGAGATCAAGGGGAGAAGAATGGATTTTGATATGATTATATAAACAGAGAGGACTTAAATGATGAATCCTTTGCCAGAGAAGATAAAGAGTTGGTTTGCAGATTCTTAGTGACAAAGAAGGATTCCAGGGTGGCAGGGAGGAGCAAGGGGAAACTGTAAAAGTCTCCTGTACAAGTTGGTGCTTGTACATCTGGGAGTTGTAGCTTCCATTTAGTAGGTGTTGAAGAAACATAGGTAGCAACCTCATCTGGGTTGTAGCTTAGATAAAATAAGAATGTAAAGAGGAGTTGGAGCTTGCCTTTCATTCATAAGAAGAAGAGGTTTTTCCCTTTTGGGTTTCCTCATGAAAAATCGCTTTGTCATTGTTTCATTTATGTGATTATATATACATTGGTTAAATGTATTACTGCAAGTTAAATGTTAAAGGCCTGATTTATTGTTTAATAAGTAATCTTCTTAAAAAATGAAAGAAATTTTATACAACTGATTCACCCCCCCCTCTCAGTTGACTTATCATGTACAACAATTGGTATCAGAGCTAGAGGTCACGAGTTCGATACACACTCGACTCGCGCTAAGGGGGAGATTGTTGCATGAAATTGCAAGTAGTCAGCGCTCCCTGCGTGTATCATGACAAGGGACTAATCACCTCTTATGGATCCTTGAAATCTGGTGGTGGTGAGTTTACCAATCACCTACGGTTTTTGGTGTAACGACAACCGTACTACCAACAATTGCCTCGAGGATTCTTCAATGACTTCAATACCTTAGCTATGGCTTTCTTAACACATTACCAATTATCAATGTGATACGAAACAAGAACTGAAATTTTGAGTTCATTTAAACAATCTTCTTCTACTCACATTTTAGATCATATTCATGAGTGGAGGAGGAGAAGACGCTTAATCAAAGTTCCCCCTCCTGATCAAATATTGGCCGAGTGGTTTACCAAGTCACTCATTGGTCCTATAGCCCATGATGTTTCCATGGGTGGTGTTGTCACTGAAGAATAGGCGATTCATCGTGATCAATAGTTGGATCTCGTTTATTCCCAAACAGGAACATTATATGACTTGATCCCTAATGCTCCTCACCCGTCTACGAATCCAACCCCAACACCTCCAGTAGCTTCTCATGCCGCGGATGGCATGAGTGGTACTTTTCATGCCGAGACTCAGTCTAAACAAGTCGGTCATTCCAATCCCAAGTCTACTACTCCTAATGTACAAAATACTCCTCCTCCGACTCCTTCTCCCGATAAAACCTCTGAAGTTAATTCAGTTCAATCTACACCTACTAGTACAAATAAAAATAAAAATAAAGGGAAGGGTAAGAATAAAGAGGAAAAAAATAATAATCAACAATCTGATAAACCCAAGGCTCATCCTACTGATGACAAAGAAAAACACAAACCTTGTTATCCTTGCCTTATATGTGGTGAGGATCGTTATACAAAAGATTGTCCACGACGTGATGAGGTTACTAAGTTCCTTCAAGGCACCGGGACACCTCCTACACCCGCCATATTTTCACAACCGTTTCCTTCTTAGTAGCAGGCCCAGTTGGTCATTCATGACCAACCTTTTCCCTCTACCACGTATTATGTCCTTATGTGTACTAGTGACTCCAAGAAGAATGAATTTGTAGTTGCAACTTGAGTCAAAGATTCAAAAGAGAAAGTTGATGATTCATCACCTCCGTTGGTTCAACCTCCTCCACCAACTTCACCTCTTTAAGGTATTCTTCATCTCGAATGACCATGCCTAGATATAGTTCCTTGTCCTCCTCCCAAGGGCGTTGTTTGAAAGTCATCGTTTAATCCTCATACACATGCTTCCCAAAACTACAGTATTGTAGAAGACCTTGCACAGGCACCTTCTGCGATGTCGTCTCTCGAAGTCCTTCAAAGTTGTCCTACACAATGAAAGACATTGTAAAGGATATTGGTGGAATTGATCCGACTGATACGAAATTGATAATATTTGACTTGGAAGATCATATTCCAAGGCTTCCTCCTCAATTAGAATTTCAAATACAAGTTGTTGTGGAAAATAAAAATATTTGTCGAACCATTATTGACGAAGGAGCCTCGACTTGTGTCATGTCTGTCACTTGTTGGAAATCCATTGGCTCTCCTGTCCTTACCGAGTCACAAAATACTATAAAATATTTTAATGGTACAAGGTTTAAACCTTGTGGTGTTCTTCCTTCGTTGTCTATTACGTTAGAAGGTAAAGCGACTAATGTTGAGGTTGAGGTCTTTGATGCACCTCTTGATTACAGCCTTCTACTCGGCCGTAGTTGGATTGATTCCATGTGAGCAGTTGTTTCTACTCTTTTCTATGTGTTATGTTTCCCGCACCAAGGAAAATTTGTTATTGTCGATCAACTTGCCTTATTTAGTTCCGATTCACGTACTAGCAATGTACCTTTCATTGCGAAAACACCTTTCAATTATGAGAATGTCGGTGTAGGTCTTCTAAAAGACTCAACGTTAATGGGTAAGTTCCCCATTCCACCACCTGATATTCCTCCTCCTTTTGTCATTTTGATTAACATGATATCAACCACTGTTGGTGAAACCTATGAGTCTTACGATCCTTGGATAGTACCTAGCTCTGATGATTGTCTTCGTTATGACAACCGAATACCTTTAAGTCCAGTAGAATTGGCTTATCAAGATATTCAATCAGAAACTCCTTCTCCTCATTCTCTCTTAGATACGTCTCCAGGTCCATTTCACGTAGTGTTTCACACTGATGAAATTATCATGAAAATCATGTCTATAGAATATACCCCATGGGACGATGAGAATCATCATTTTATTCTCTTCTTGGAACTTGAGACCATAGAGGGTTATCAACGGATTTCCAATCCATCTATTGTTGCTACTATTTCTTCAGTTCCCGAAACAACACATGATGTTTTGTATGAAGGGAACTTGGGTAACATTTCACCTACCATCCCTCTTGATATTTAGATTAAACGTGGAGTCATGGAAAATGTTCACATCAGTGCCTCATGTTCTGCTGATGAGGTCTGTATTTACAGAGATCTTTTTCAATAATTCCACGATGTTTTTGCCTGGAGTTATGAAGAAATGTCTGTAATTGATCCAGATATTGTTTTACATGAGATTAAGACTTACCCAAACGCTAAACTCATTCGATAGAGACTTTGCCCAGTACATCAACGCAAAGTTGCTGCTATTAAGCTCAAAGTTAAAAAAATTATTAAATTCGGTTTTGTCTATCTAGTGGCTTTGACTGATTGGGTGTCCAATATTGTTCTAGTTACGAAGAAACAAGGCACGATCCATGTTTGTGTCAATTATAGGGATATCAACAAATATTGTCCCAAAGAAAATTATCCAACCCCTTTCGTTGACCGGATTGTTGACAAGTGTACTGGGAGTGAAATCTTCTCCTGGATGGGCGATTTCTCCGGCTATAATCAAATTAATATTTTACCTGCGGATCAACATACGACTACTTTTATTTTCCCTTGGGGAACCTTCACATACCAGAAACTACCTTTTGGTCTAAAAAATGCTTGTGCGACTTTTCAACACGCTATGTCTTATGCTTTTCATGACATTAAGAACATTGTACAACCTTACGTAGATGATTTACCGACACACTCTATGTGTCGTAAATATCACTTGACACATCTACGAGCCATTTTCCTACACTTTCGTTATTATCGCATACAATTGAATCCACATAAATTTGTTTTTTGTTTGGAGTCCGGATGACTTCTTGGTTTTATCGTGTCTACACATGGGATTAGAGTGGACCCTTTGAAGGTTGAGTCTATCCTCAATTTATCTCCTCCTTCCACACTACGCCAACTCCAAAGTTTGAAAGGGAAGGCAAAATTTTTACGTCGATTCATCCCCAACTATGCTGAATTAACGAAAGGATTTACTCGACTTCTTAAAAAGGGTTATGATTTTGTATGGGGCGACACTGCCAACAAAGTCTTTCTAGCTTTGAAACTCACCTTGACTTGTACACCACTTTTATTTCCACCCGATTATAGTCGAGATTATTTTCTGTACTTAGCTGCTTCAGACTCTACCATCACTATGGTTCTAGTCCAAGAGGATGATTTGCATAATGAACATGTTATATACTATTTGAGTCAGAGTCTCACGATCACTGAAACCAAATATTTACATGTGGAGAAACTGGCCTTGGAAACTGCTCAAGATGTTCAACATTTTCGTCGCTACACATTATTATTCAAAACCACATTAATTTCCAATTGCAACCCCATGAAACACATCCTTACTCAACAATTACTGGGGGGAAAATACTCTAAATGGATAGTTATTCTCCAGGAGTTTGATGTGGATTTTGAGCGTGCCAAGTCAAAGAAATCTTTGTTTTTTGCTGAGTTGATATGTGACCTTCCCTCTAATGAAACAAAAAATGTGGCAAAAGATTCCTTTCCTGATGAATCTCTCTTTCTGATCAGTTTTGACGACATATGGTATGGAGACATTATAATTTATCTCCAAACCCAAAATTTCTGTCTTGATCTTTCTAGTACAAATCATCGTCGTATTGGGTATCAAGCCCATCAATACATTATCCTTGGTGATACTCTTTACCGCTGTGGTATTGATTCCATATTTTGACGATGTCTGACCTATGATGAAGCTGAGAAAGCTTTGAATGACTATCACTCTGGAGCATGTGGCGGTCATATGTCTGAGTATGCCACTGCCCAAAATATCTTATGAGCTGGTTACTTCTGGCCTTCATTATTTAAGGATTACATTAATGCTATCCAAAAATGCCACGCTTGTCAAACCTACAACAATAAGATCTGATCTCATCCTGCTCCTCTTCACCTTGTAGTTTTCGTTGGTCCATTCGCTAAATGGGGCATTGAATTCATGACATGTAACCCTCACTTTGTTGGGGGGCATGGATACATCATCGTAGCCATGGATTATTTCATTAAGTGGGCCGAGGCAATGCCTACATTCGATAATACTAGGAAAACTGCAACATTATTCATATTCAATCATATCGTTTCTAGGTTTGGTGTCCCTCAAGCCATCATCACTGACCATGGTAGTCATTTTCACAATTTCATGATGTATGAACTTACCGAGAAGTTGGGTGTTCGACATGAAAACTTGGCCCCTTACTATCCACATGCCAATGGCCAGGTTGAAGCAATCAACAAAATCCTCATTACTATGCTTCGACGAATGGTAGGAATTCACAAGCCAAGTTAGCACACGATGCTCTTCTCAGCATTATGGGCCTATTGGACATCCGTTAAGTCTGCCACGAGGTTCACACCTTTCCAATTAGTATATGGTATTGAAGCAATTCTGTCGATTGAATGTGAGATCCCATCCTTGAAACTTGTTGATTCTTAGAAATGTCGTATTTCCATCCACCTTTCCCTTCATCATTATTCACATTTCATCGCTCTATAAACCATTCATTAATACCATTTCATAATTAAATATAGGTTTATCCTTATTATTTTCCAAATCATTTATTTTAGTATTAAAAGGGAATTTGTGATTAAATATTAGAAAATTGACATGTTTTCATATATCTCAAAAATGTGCGAGCTTTATCATGTGTAGGAATATGTGAAGGATTAATTAAAAAAAACTTCTCGAATACTTCCTCCACCATTTCAAGATTTGAGGAGACAATTCAATCCTAATCCAAGGAGAAGATCATGGAGATTTGGTTGTCATATCTTATCCAATATATATGAGAGATATGTGTGAGGATTTGAAGGGATTATATTTTGTAATAATGGGAAATGGGTTGAGAGAAAAGTGGATCTGTAATTATGAGATGCTTATCTTATTTTCAAATCTCTCATGTATAAAAGAGAGTGCCTTCTCTTCATGAGGGAGAGGAAGAATTAGTATGATGTAAGATTGGTTCTTAGGGAGGAGAATCATTATTATGTAGATTGAGAGGAGAATTTTTATTATGTAGATTAAGGGAATTGTTATGAGATAGGTTCTTGAGGAGAATTGTTATGATGTAGATTGGATTCATGAAGAGACTCCTTTTGTAAACCTACCTATTGAAGATTAATGCAAGTTTGGATTTAGTGATTTTGTCTCTCTTAGAAGTTATCATCTGTTGATCTAAAAGCTTCCATGTTGGCATCGACAAGGGCCACCAATCTAGCTTGGTAAGCTTATTGTAAATTGTTAGTGTATATTTTCAATTCATGTACCTGTTATTTTGATTTCATGTTATTTTGTTTGATTTCACTCTTTGAATTTGTTGCAAAGTGTGGTAATGAAGGAACATTTGGATCTCCATATTTCACCATACATGAGCTTTAATGGGGCATCCCACTTGTTAGTTTAGTTGTTTCAGGGGATAGAATCAAAGTTCATATTTTCCTTTCACGAGCCATCAATGGACAGTTCCATCACCTGAGCAAGATCTTTTGCTTGTTTATGAGTTTTACTTTCCATCTTTCGAGTTGTGTGAAGATTGTTATTTTTAAGAGTGTCTTGGTTTCTAAATGGTTTTCTTATCTAATCTATACTAAACAGACATAGGAACCTATCTTTTATCAACACATATAGTGCATCAACTCTACTGATTACGAATCCCGGTTGATAATTTATGTTCGGTAATATATTATGCATATAATTGCACCAAAAAAACTAGTTGTCGAACTTCTCCCTAACACCTCAGCTGAAGAGGAACGTATCTTGTGTTTGATGCAATTAGATGAGACCCGTCATGATGCTGCCTTAGTCATTGAAACTCAGAAAAAGCGTGTCAAATATCAATATGACAAGCATGTCAAACCACATGTGTTTTTTGAGGGTGATTTGGTTCTTCTTTATGAACATGATCGTGACTTATTAGGGTCTGGAAAATTCAAGCCCATGTGGCATGGCCCTTATATTATGAAACGAGTGTTGGAGAAAGGGGATTATGAGCTGGTAGATTATGATGAAATTCCTTTGAGTGAACCCCGAAATGGGATTTACTTAAATAAGTAATATACCTAAACAATTTTTGCATGAGTGTTGTGTATTTTAGTGTATCATACTCTTGTGTTATTTTTCGTTTTTGGTTCCGCCTTTCAGCTGCTTACCTTGCACTGTGCTTGGTTTCTATATGTCCATGTCTTCACTACCCTATATTGTCTTTGCTAATGGTACTAGTCACAGTACTCAAAACCTAGCATCTACTGCATGGGAAATCTACGCACCTACGGATGAATTGATCAGTCTACATGGTGTTTTCCTTGGTCGTGAAACTAATAATATCGTGGAATACAATGCAGTTATCGAGTTTCTAACTGACACCATTTCATTTGGCATCCTTCATCTTATTGTACGACTTGATTCATAGTTATTAGTACTACAGTTGAGTAACATTTATTCCATCCAAAGTCCTACTTTATTACGTGTATATTTATGAATTTGCCTCTTGGAAAGACATTTTGATTACATTGAGTATAAACATATTCCTAGATGTCTAAATACATTGACAGATGGATTAGCTAATTATGTGTTAGACATACATTTGAGACATTTATAAACCCAATCACACATTTTACAAAAGCAAGTAAGTCGGTAGGAACTTTATATTTATAATGACAAAAATTTACAAAAAGTTTTTTGTCCAAGGTCCAAAAATATCAAAAAGTGAAGCTCATGGCTTCATGTACAAAAATAATCAAGGATGTTGTTCTCTGTAACAAACAACTGCACGTGCCACTTTACGGAGCAGTTGATGAATAGATGCAGATACATCAACTGTTTGGCGCTAATAGTGCCTAGGAAGTTCGTCCACCGTGGCATCAGGGACATTCATGGTTAATCCCTCTAGGTTATGTTTAATCGCCTTGAGATCCATGACGACCACTCCTGCTACAACACCTCTCTCTCCTCGCCTTTGGATGGGAGATGATCCCAGAGGATGATAAGCCCCCATGTCTGCATTATTGAGAGCACTTTATTAGTCTTGGATAGATGACACAAAAAACATTTTATATAATTAAAATATCAAAAACATCATATAACGAAAATTTATTTCTTACCTATGTCCCCCCACTGATATCCCTTAGGAAGAGATAAGTCAGGATCCCCACGGAAATCCGTCTTGGAATATGCATAGTTCTCCACCATGATAAGTTGATTCCTCAACCATTGGGAGAAAACATTGTCATACTTGACAATAGGAACGCCACCATGACGAGCCATTAGGTCCACCCACCTCTTCATCTGTGGATCTTGTGGAGCGGGTATGCCCCACTCTACCTGTAGACGTAGGACGGGAACTCTCTCCAAGAGGAAGGACACTAAAATGGACCCGTAACCAAATTGGTTCAACCGACCGTTTCGACACTTTGTGAGTTTCTTTTTCATGCTCTTCAGGACACCCTCACACCAGTTGAATACCCTGGGTTCCATGCACTCTATCGCACACTGAAAATGGATTTGCAAAGCCATATGGGGAGATGCACTCCTTGCCATGTGGGTAATGGTATAAATGATGGTCTGCAATGGTAAATCCTGAACATCTCTGATGGTTACCTTGCCACTTTTTTTCTCCATACCTAGCACGCAATGGTGAGAAACATAGTAATCCATAGGTTCTCCCCCACCCCTACTATCTGTGAGTGTTACCCATGAACCCTAGCGATACAACCCTTTTAGAAAGTAGATATCCTCTATGTCCAATGTGAGTGTATGCACATCCACACAAAAGGCTTGTTCATTCACATCCCACATGTGAACCAGATACTCTAGCAACCTTAGTTGGGCTCTCATGCCCTGAATTTTGAAAAACTTGAGTAATCCAAATGGCCCAAGTGCCATAACTGTGCCCGAGTAGTTCCTGGGAAAATAGTATTCTTCCTCATTCTCTCGTTCACGCCACTCGAGCATTTTGACCAAGGAAATCCTGCCAAGGATCATCAAAAGAAGATTAGAAACATAAAAAATTCATTCTTGGAAGTTTTTCCAGTTAGATTTATCTTTTCAAAAATTGGATCGCAGTCGTCGTAGGGCTGTGATTTTATTAGAGAAAATTCGTCACACCCTATATCTGGGTCCCTCTGCGACGATCTCATATCGTCATAGTTCATGATACTATGGACCTGCAACGATATCAATGCGCAGGTGTCCCCCAAAAATTGGCCTAAAATCCAAATTTAACCAATAAAAAAAAAAATTGAAACCATGAAAAGATAAAGAAGAATAAGATTACCTTTTTGATGGAGACAGTTCACAAAATGATCCACCAGGCGCTCCGAAATCGATAGTTGAAATTTGGGAGAAAAGAGGGTTTTTGGGCACTATTTGGGTAAATTTGCAAATGAAATGGTAAAAAGGGTGTTTTGGCCTATTTTTTTTTTTTTTTACCATATTTTATTGCAAAATTAAATTATTTTTTATATTTTATCCATGCCCTAAAGTCTAACCAACTTTTCAAGTGTTTACTATTTCATATTAAAAGGTTTAAGGACGAGACGTTTGAATAGGGGTCCACCCTTTTTTATTGTTTCTACGTATTTTTCTTATGTACAGATGCTTTTAGGGATTTTTAGGAAAACTCCAACCACAGTTTTACTTATTTCTCACGCTCGTGAAACCATGAGAATGTAATCGAGTAATAGTTTGTCATTTTTCTAACTCGCATTGATAATACAGAAAACGAAACCCATGGATTATCCTTTAATCTCTTTTCAAGCTCCCTAAACATGAAAATATAGTCGAGCGACCTTTTTCTTTTCACGCTCGTAAAAGTATTTGAAGAAAATGCCTGACAAGTGGTATATTATCTCTTTTTTGGTCTCGTCAGACTAACTTATGAAAAAGGACCTTATGGAGTTCTCTTTAAGTGTTTTTTAGACTCTCTAAAAATGAAAAACCCTGAGTTTTCTTTCTTTGGACACATTAAACAAGCATCGAAAGACCCATATGAGATTGAACCACTCCTTTTTACGGTTTGTTAAACATACTCCAAGGGACTCATCCAACGGATGAGCTTACATTTACAAGCATATGTTATCCTCCTCAAGCTTGCGTAAAAATAAAGAGGTACTTGCTAGAAATGGTGGGGGAAAATTTTGAAATAAATGTGTCTCTGTATTTGCATTAGTGGCAGTAATAGTCGCTCTTGAACATGACACCCCCTTTCATCACTGTATCTGTGTTTGGAAATCCATTTGTCTCTCGTTTGACCATACACAATTTCATATCTTGGGTCCTACTTGAGTCAATGCTTCCAAGAAAAATGTTGTTTCGTTCATATGTTTAAGAGAAGTTGTTGGCCCTGGGTTGTTAAAGGAAGCGAAGATCAAGGAGGAAAAGGTGAAATGCAAACTTCACGGAAGACACAGTGACTGCCATTGGGTCGAAGTGAGAAAAATAGCAGAAAAGACGAAGCAAAGTGCAGGAAAGCAAGCCGTTGGACGAGGAGATCAAGGATGAAAGATAAAAAAGGAAGAAGGATCGTGGACAAGTCAACAAGCAGAAAGAGCCACCGTTGGATGCTTTGGAGCACCGCGTGAGAAGGAAGGAAAGACAGGCTGACGAAGCCCTGGAAACGCGAGTCAAATTGAACTAGGGTTTTGGTATCTAGGGTTTTGACACCTAGGTTTAGGCCTAAGGCTGCCGGTGAGTGATTGTAATGTATAAATAAAGGTCAAGAGGACCTGGGTCACGGGGGTACAATATTGTTGTTGATATAGTTGTATTGTGTCTGAGATATTATTGTATTGTGAGAGAGAAGTGTCGAGTGAGAGAGCCTTCTGGTTTTGTAAGATATTCAGTTGGGTGTGAAGATCAACCCTGTAGCTGGGTGCATAGGGAGGGAAGAGAAAGAGATGATAAGAAAGGAGATATGCTAGCTAAGAGCGTAGACAAGAACAATATGCTTTACTTCAATATAATATAGCACAGCTCTGTGGACGTATCCCTAAAGAGAGGGTGAACCACGTATATTTTATGTTATGTATGTTTGGTATCTTGTATTTGTCATTCATTTACTGTTATTGCATTGCTAAGGTAGATCTAAGAGATGCATGGAGTTGATCAAGATGATAAGTTATATGTGAATGATGTGTTGTTTCTGTGTTAGATCCACTTGATATTCCCCTTGGTTGTAGACATCTCTGTCCTGCAACCCCCTCATAACTGCTTCGGGTGAGACTACATCTGCTTTATAGGTGTTGCAAAAAGGGCCAGTAGTTAGGGCTTGTTGGTGCCCTCTTGGAACTGAAGTTGGCACAGGGGCAGACCCAGGGTTTAGTTCCAAGAGCGCACCAACAAGCCCTAACTACTAGCCCTTTTGGCAACACCTGCGAAGTAGATGCAGTCTCACCCAAAGAAGTTATGAGGGGGTTGCAGGACAAAGATGTCTACAACCAAGGGGAATATCAAGTGGATCTAACACAAGAACAACACAAAATTCATATATCACTTATCATCTTGATCTACTCCATGCGTCTCTTAGATCTACCTTAGCAATGCAATAACAATATATGAATGAAAAATAAAAGATACCAATCATACACAACACAAAATATACGTGGTTCACCCTCTCTCTAGGGCTACGTCCACAGAACTGTGCTATATTATATTGAAGTAAAGCATACAGTTCTTGTCTACGCTCTTAGCTAGCAGATCTCCTTTATTCTCCTCTCTTTCTCTTCCCTCCTTGCGCATCTAGCTGCAGAGTTGATCTTTGCACCTAGCTGAAGATCTTACAATACCAGAAGGCTCTCCCACTCGACACTTCTCTCTCACAATACAATAATCTCTTAGACACAATACAACTATATCAACAAAAATATCATACCCCCGCGACCCAGGTCCTCTTGATCTTTATTTATACATTACAATCACTCACCGACAGCCTTACGCCGAAACCTAGGTGTCAAAACCCTAAATACCAAACCCTAGGTGTCTAAAACCCTAGGTCAATTTGACTCATGTTTTCAGGACTTCGCCAGCCTGTCTTTCCTTCCTTCTTGCACAGTGATCCAAAGCATCCAACGGTGGATCTTTCCACTTGATGACATGTCCACGATCCTTCTTCCTTTCTGATATTTCATCCTTGATCTCCTCGTCCAACAGATTGCTTTCCTGCACTTTGCTTCGTCTTTTCTGCTCTTTTTCTCACTTCGACCCAGTGACAGTCACTGTGCTTCCGCAAAGTTCATGTTTCACCTTTTCCACCTTGATCTTTTCTTCCTTTAACAACCTACGGCCAACATGCCCCCAACACTCACCTGTGACTCATCTTGAGGCACTTGAGATCTGATCTTCCTATTTTACTTTGACTTTGGGCTGCGCAGTGCAACCTTTGCTTTCTGCTCTATGCCTCCTCTATGTCCTTGTGCAGACTGTCTTTTCTGTGTCTGGTACCCAGTTTCAACTGCACCTGGTACCTAGACCCTTTTCTTTATGCTTCTTACCGATATTTGCGAGGTATCTGGTTGTCATAGTACAACTTTAGCCGAATCCCATTTACCAAACTTTCCTTCCATTCTCCCTTCAATGTCTTCAGTTGCGCATCTCCTCCTTCTGTAACATAGGTGATCTCATATGGCCCGAGCCAATGCGTTCTGAACTTCCCAGGATGTTTTAGGAACTTACTGTACACCAGTACCAGATCACCTTGCTTAAATGCCTTCTTCTTGATGTGCCTATCATGATAGGCCTTTTCTCTTTCCTTCTGAACCTGCTGGTGGAAACCTGCAATAAATTTGTCTTCTTCGAGTTCAACTAACTGTGCGAGCCTCTCCTGAACAGTGCCAGTATCATCCATACCTGTTGTTAGCACTTGGTAAATTTCCTAAAGGTTGACAGCAGAAGAAATCTACAAAGGTAACTTTATCCAACCACTTTTGAAGCTAGGATCTAGCCCTTCCAACTTCAGAGAGGGATCTCTCTATAAGATTTAGCTATGTTTAAAATATCGAATATTAGGCTAGGTAAATAAATGAGTTGGTTTTTGTTGTCAAAGTGTTTTTTCCGAATTGGTTGAGACAGTCTACACATCCATTGGGCTATGGGGTCTGTGTTTTAATGAAATATGAAATACAACCAGAAACACAAAGGGAAAACTTTCGCAGGGCGAGATAATATAATCACTGGATCTTTTAGTAACTTAAATGATGATTAGCAGAAAAGATGAGAACAATAATTTCAATAAAGAAGCAGTTAAGAATTCCTTTATCGAAAACACCAGAAGAAAAACACTAAAATATTTCGAGTCAGAAACAGGGTATACGAGATAAATCCTGCAATGTTCGTTACTCTTAAAGATTAGATTCATAAAACAAAATGATGACAAAATGAGAATAACATTCAACTAAGAGAGAAAAAATTCACCAACGAATACACGCAAGAATCCTGTAAAAGTGCCTCCTTTTTATTAATGGAAGATCTCTTCAAAAAGATTACAGTCTGATAGCATCAGGGTGTGAAGATCAACAACCCTCGATACTTTGAAAGATGAAGTATTTATAACTCAAATTTACAAACGTTCCTGTCATTAATGACCAGGACGTGCTAAATATATTTTTAGCCTAACTGAATTAACAAATCTCCTAAATCTAGGAACTGCTTGATGACTGGGTGCAATTGCACGCTGATTTCTGGGTAGACCGTTGATGAAGCCTTTGCATGACCCCATCTGACTGGACAACTGACTGGACCTGGACAACTCATCTGCTAATCGATCAGATCACAAAGTTCCTCCCATCTAAGATGACTGGGCACGCTGACTTTGAGCAGTCTTCGATACACTTCGTCCATTTCTGTATACTTGGCGAATGTGGGCTTAGTGAGGAAGATGTATCGAATCTCGTGTTGGATGCTGATCTCCCATTGAAGGGCATCTATAAATGCCTTACCAGTGATGATCCCTTGAATCCCTGCAAACTTTGAACTGTCCTTAGACACCTCAGCCAATCTCTTCTTGTAATCTGGAAGTGTCATCAGTTTATCATTAATAACCTTCAGACCAGGTAGGCCCTTCTTATGGAGAGACTCAATCTTGCTGAAGAATCTCTGTACCCCTAGGTCCATGGTCTGAACCTTTTCTTCCAGTTTAAGCATTAATCCTCTCTTGGTCAAAAATATTTTGACCTCAAGGATGGTCTCTGTTCTGTCCTCGATCTTCAGCTCTTCTAGCTCTTCTCTGGTCTTAGAATTGAGGAACTTGATGATATCATTTGCCTGTGCTGGCATCTCCCCCAATTCTACTCTGATCTTCTCGATGGCTTGTTTTCTCCGCTTGACCAATTCATTCTGCTCAAACATGATTTGGATCATTGGCCATATCTCATTCATGGACTTAGTGATGTCTGTCCATACACTCTCTTTAACCTCGACCAATGTCTTTCCTTCCACTGTTTGTTTCTGGAGCTGTTGTAGCTCCTGCTTGAGCTTATCTGTTACCTGCTTTTCCTTGGCTAGGCTAGTCTGGAAAGAAGTTTTGAGTTCCTGAAGGTTCTCAACTTCCTTTTTAAGCCTGCTGATATCTGTCTCCTACAGGTTCATCTTTTCCATGGATTTGGCCAGGTCGGCTGTCTTCTCTTGGGATGTTAATGGAGTTGTGGATGGGACTGCTGTCACTGATGATGTGCTCACTCCTAAAATCGGAATGGCACTCAATGGAATGACTTCCATTGGCTTCAGCTACTCCTTCTATTTTAATAATTTCTCCATCTCGGCTTCCATTTCTTTGAGTTGTGCATTCTTCTCCATGAGCAGCTTTATCATTTCATCCTTCTCGCCTTCTTTCTATGCTATCTCCTTCACCTGTGAATCCTCTATGGGTGGGAGCTTCAGTTGTTTCCCCAAGGATGCTATATCCGCATTCTTCTTCTTTATCATTTCCTCCGCTGCTTTGACATTGGTGGGGTCATAGCCGATCTTGAGGACCAGCTCCTCCAAAGTTTTTATCCTATTGTCCTTTGTGAAGGATGAAATCTTCTCCATTTTGAGCTGTGTTTGAACATTGTTCAGGGACACCTGCAATTTGGCTGCAGAAGCGGAAGTGTGCGCCAATGTATAGAAAACCATTTCTCCGGTCTGCTTGTGCAGATCCATCTGATCAGCTGGGTGCACGTCCTTCGTCTGGAATTCGAAGGTGGCTGTCTTGTAGTCGGTGATCACCTTGGGATCTGGTACCTGTGCCTGGAGGAAGGCCATGTGCATTCTGCCTTTTTCTGTGTCGAATGCAGATAGAAGTCGATGCTGCGCATTCGACGTCTGCTTCCAAAACTGAGCGCAAGTACTGCTGGTAAGGGTCTGGTTCTTCTTCTTATTCATCTCGTACTTCTCGAAGATGCTCAACTTGGGCCCAGTCTTGCCTGGCTGAGTGTCCAATGGGGAGTTTGAGGATTTCTTCGGTAATGCTGGGGTAATGTCCTTATAGAGGCTCGAACCGAAGGGTGGAATAACAGACTTGGTCACTGTGGTAGGCGAGGCTTCTTTTTCCCCTGTCGGGCCAGGGACTGATGAAGTCTTAGGCCTCTTAGTGTGCAGCTGGAAATCCTCGGAAGATACCTCAGTGACAGGCGGAGATAAATCCTGCCTCGGCCTCTTCTCCTTTGGGACTTGTGTCGTGGTAGTTGGTGGCACAGTGGTCGGGGGAAGCTGCTGTTCCACTTCGATCAATGTGTTAGGCACCCACACTGTTTGATTTGCAAATTTTTCCACCTCAGGCCTAGCTTCATGAACATAAGGGATATTTTTGTTCTTCACTCTCATCTCTGAAATGATCCCACATGGATCATAATGCCATGGGAAGCTTAGGAAGAACTTCATTTCTCTCAGCATCCGGTCCGCTTCTTCCTCGGCGCCACGACTGTTGCAGATGAAGGAGCCAATCTGCCCCTTGATTCTAAGCTGCTTCTTTTTCTTCAAAGATACAAAATGAATATCATCTGAATTCATAATCTGTCTTATATACTCTAAAGCAAAGATTCTGACCGACAAATACTTGGGAAGTTTATAAGGTGCCATCTCGCACCCGT
This sequence comes from Picea sitchensis, assembly GCA_010110895.2. Taxonomy (NCBI): domain Eukaryota; kingdom Viridiplantae; phylum Streptophyta; class Pinopsida; order Pinales; family Pinaceae; genus Picea; species Picea sitchensis. The sequence continues at coordinate 305,967 of SNQJ01S0000681.1, read as the reverse complement.
ATACTCTGATCTCGGTATGATTTTGATACAGGTACCAATCCCTGGTCTTTGTGTTGTTCGAGAGGTGCAGGATCCTCTGAACTTCATCATTTATTCAAGGCTCGGGCCTGCCACCTAGCATGCTTACCACAGGGTGGTAGAACAGATCGATGAATGCCTTGAAGCTATACTCTATGGAGTTGTGCTTCAACAAAGAGGTACATGCTGTGACAGCCTGAGGTCTACCATCTGCATCCATTTTCTGCATGGAAAAACTAAATTTATCCGCCTGGAAAAAGACGAACAAGTAGGCTAGTATTGATGAATATCTGAACATGCCTTCTGTACCGAAATTCACGAATTTTTCGTGAATATTGTCTGCCAAGAATGTACTGAAATCAAATTGGGTGGTGGGATTTTCATCAGTGGAGAAAATCGATAGAAAACCCAGAATGGGCTTATCTACCCACTGGTCGGAATAGTATCCTAATAAAGCACAAAGGGAAGAAATGACCTGGTTTCCCTTAGTGGAGAACATGGACGATGGGTAAGGGGGATTTGTGGAAGGGAATTGAGCGGATGTGGGAAGGAAAAGCTCGAATATTTGAGCTCTTTGGGGAAAATTCATTTTCTGATACAACTCAGTAGGGATTTTCAGGTTGAAAGGAGACGCAGAGTCGGCTCGGGGGATTTGCATCATCTGGTCTATGGACTCGGGCGTGATGAGGAAAAGGATTTCTCCGGACGAGGAGATGACGACTCTCTGTTCGGGAATATAGTTGGCTTGACACTTAAGCATGAACTCGGGAAAATGGTGGATCTGGGGAAAGCGGTAAAGAGGTAAATTGGACTCCCAGAGTCCAATTTCATCACTCTGGTCCAGGAAAACTTCCCTGAGCCATGACTTGAGGTCTGAGAAATCAAATTTGCATTTGGTATCTGCGATTAATCGGTCTTTGTCGACCAGTGGGATCTTGTCCAGGTTGACAAGAGGCGGGAGAAACAGATTATCCTCTCCTTCTGGTTGTTTGGATTTTGGCACCATCTATGTAATAGTACCTGCAATAAACACAACGTTAGTGGGGGAGACTGACTGTGGATGAGGGCGAAGGGATGTAACGAAGGAGTAAGGGATGAGTTTCTCTGGTGCGACGGGTGAATAGAAAAAATAGGGGAAATAACGGTAGTTTTATTTAAATTGGGGTCGGTTGGGCGCGGGAGACAGGTCAACTGGATAACGGGTAGGTTATCCAGTAATAAATGGACAACGGGTCATTTGGGGGTGAAATGGCAGGTGATGGTGGCTGAAAGATACGAACGAGTGACGTGGTGGCTAGGGATTGGAGGGAAAAGTTGTAATAAGGGGCTTGCCATGAGTGAAAAAGGGGGAGGGGACTGACAACAATTATGGGATGTGACTAAGTCGGGAAGGAGTGGAATGTGACGTCCATAAGTGACGGGGGTCTGTCAGATAGCAGATGGTGAAGGGACTTCGGGAAAATAGATTGATTCCACGTATAACAAGGGACCCGCTAGAGGGAAGATTCCATTCCGGACCCCCCCCCTCGGTTATA
>SNQJ01S0000681.1:278579-292136 GCA_010110895.2 Picea sitchensis | reverse complement strand
GCACCCACCTCTTGGACGGGATCCAGCCCGTGACCCATTTCTTAGGCCGAAAATCTAAATGCCGCACTTTGACCGAGGTACCTAGTGGCCAAATTTAGGACATCTACCCAGGTGGCAATTGTGGGCTGCAATTGCACCTTGATTGGATTTTGTGTGGCTATTGGGAAATATCGCCAGCTCTTTCGGGATATGCCCCCTCTACCCCTCATTATAACCAATTGTTTTATCCTTCACTAGTGTCTCTTCTGGTGACTTCAGACCCCACTGTTGAGTACTATTGGAAGGTTCAGTGCTATTTGAGAGGAAGGACGTTACGTCTTCTAGGACACAAATATTTGCTTTCTTTTGATTTCCCCACGCAGACAAAACCCTCTTACCCACATATATGCTTCTTTCTCATTTATGTATGATGCACATCTGATTATAGTTTGACTTTGATATATATATTGTGTAAACAGTGACATCAAAGAATCTTGTTTCTATATTTCTCTCATCATTTTGTGCACACATTCACACAACTAGTCTGACATCATAGGGGAACCACAGAACCCTCGTCGTTCACGACGTTTTCTCAACCTCCCTCCTATCTTAGGGGGAGTATCTGGTCGTACCTGCTCATCGGTACCTCCTTCACACACTCCTGTGAGTGCTACTATCTTAGGATCAACTTTGCTTGGCTCTACATTACTTAGGTCTACATCCCAAGGTCATCCATTCACTCGCTCTCCTTTACACGGGAGTGGTAGACCCACTTCCTCTCAAGGAGGGAGCACCAACCCACCTAGTCCTCATTAAGGGTTAGGTTCACAACACACCATGGCCGAAGCTAACCCTCCCCCCCCACTACAGATTCCATATTTGGCCTCTCTCAACATACCGGATCTCACCAAACTCACTAACAATCCTATATTGCATGACGCCACATGGCCAGCAATGCCAACAAAACTTCCTTCAGACATCCCAAAGTTTGAAGGAAAGGCGGGGGATGACCCCACCAACCATGTCATGACCTTTCATCTATGGTGTTCTTCTAACAACATTATGGATGATTCCATCAGACTATGATTATTTAACCGCACACTTACTGGCCCATCAACCAAATGGTATGTCGAAGAAAAATCAGGGTCCCATGGGACCTTTGAGTCCTTGGCCAAAGCATTCTTGACCTTTTTCCAATTACCCATCTGCCATGACAATGGTATATAACTATTGTCTAACTTCAAACAGACCTCAGCCACCCACATCGCTGACCACATTCATGAGTGGCGTAGGCGGCATAGTTTGTGTAAAGAAGAAACCACCAAGCAACAGTGCCTTGACTGGTTTCTTAGATCACTTGTCTCTCTCCTTGGAAAAGACGTTGCTTCCACCTTCCCTCAATTTGAAGAGGAAGCCATTAGTAAGGCCCAACAGTATGACCTTATCTACGCATAGTCAGGGTACTTATACACATTACTTCCTGATCTTCCAAAACCTGTGCCCTTTGGCCAAGACAAACCTGGGATGTCGCACTCAGTAGACGGACCAATAGGTACCACCACACACCATGGGCCACAACCCCAACCACCACCGATGTATGGAACACCTCAATACCCACCGGTATATGGGGGCACTCCTTATTACCCCCCACCCCCTTATCAACAACCATATCCTGTTGCTATACCTCCACCCATCAGTGGACCACCACCGACACCTCCCATACATCCACCTATTCCCACAAACAGTGGTACTCCCTCAACATCAGCTTATAGTACTAGTGACAACACTACGCCTTTCAATGTACCTTATGGATCGGTACCACCACAAAATCCATACTTCCCATTTCTTGGTCCTCCACAAACCATGGCTCCCCCACACCCACATGCGGGGGTAAATTTTGTTCAACCTTCGGCTGCTCAACAATATCAAAAATTTGAACAGTTGAATACAGCCAAGCCAACTCACCCATCGAACAATGCCAAGAAGAAAGGATGGAACAGGAATAACAACAACCCTGGTCAAGGCGGGAATCAACCCCCATAGCACCACCCCACTGGGGGCAACCAGAACCAAGGGAACCAAAACCCCCAAGGGGGCAATAACAACAAATGCCAAGGGAGAAATAATTTTAAAACCATCTTCCCTTGTGCCCTTTGCGGTGAGTTCGGTCATTACACTCACCATTGCCCCCAGATCACTGATTTCAAATGGTTGAAATACGCTGGGAGCCTTCCCCCTTCTCCTGCACAAACTGCCCCTCAGCAGGCACCACAACAGTATGTGAAACAACCCCCTCCCGCCGTGCTGCAAAATCCTATCCCACATCAAGGTCTGATAAACATCCAACAGGACACACAGCATCCCCCACCTCAGGTGGGACAATAACACAACCCCCACAATCCTGCAGAGCGTACAATTCTCCTCACCAGTGAGGAAGAAATCCTTCTGCAAACACAAAATCGTCAGTATCCAGCTAAGTCTACTCCTATCTCTCCAGAGACAAACCCTGCACCAATGGGGCCCCCGTTGGTGATCCCTCGCCCTTCTGCCGAACCACCACTTCGCATCCCTCGCATCCCATTGCGTCGGAATGTCCACAATCCACAGGCTAGGGCAGCTCACAACTATAGCTTGGTCGACGACTTAGCACAATCCCCGGCTGCCATGTAAGTCTTGGAAGTTATCGAGACTTTCCCTACTCAGTGGAAATCACTACTTTCCGCCTTGGTTGCAGTCGACCCTGCAGATACTCGACTCATCACCTTTGATCTTGATAATTGCGAACCTCATCTTCCCGCCTTGGTCGCTATTCAAATACCAGTAAAAATACGGAACATCACCATTCATCGGTGTATCATCGATGAAGGTGCATCTACATGCATCATGTCCAAAACAATATGGAAGAAACTTGGTTCCCCGAAACTCATAACCTCCGCCATCACATTAAGAGCTTATGACGGACGACCATCATCTCCTGAAGGGATCTTCCAAAATGTCCCCGTTGAACTCGGAGGCAAAACCATTCTCATTGATATCAAAGTTATCGACGCCCCACTTGATTACAATATCTTGTTTGGATGTAGCTACATGTATGCTATGAAGGAAGTGGCATCCTCCGTCTTTCGGACAATCATGTTCCCCCACAATAGGAAGATTGTGACCATCGACCAAGTCTCACATTATGAGCCTAACCCAACTGAAAACCTCGATAACATTCTTCGTCTCATTCACACCAACCAAGATGCATATCCACTCATCGAGATGGGTCCTGGGATTTTTAAAGATCAATCCTTGTTAGGGACATACCATGGAGCACCGCCACTCCTTCGTCCTGCTAATCAAGTATGTGCCATATCATCTAGCAGAACTCACACAGAGGATACTAATCCTCCTCAGTAGGCTTCAATCATTCTCGACGTCTCAGTAGTTGCAGAACCACTCCAGCCGGAGCCTCCTGTGCACTCGTCGACCTCAACTGTCCACGAGTCCACATCCCCTCAGGGGCATAGTCCCGTTTGGGAGACAGTTCCCCAACCCCTCATGCAAATTCCCTTCTTTTACCCTCCACCAGGTATAGAATCTTTTCAGGTAGACTCCACGCTCACACTACCTAATATGGTGTTAGAAATCCCAGTTTGGTATTTACACCCACCAGAGATGGTCCCTCGACCATCCCTTCCCCCACAGGAAGGAATCCCCATGACGATTCCTGTCCTTACCCCCACTACCCCCATACTCACTACCCCCCGCTACTATAGCTGGGGGCAGGAGGAAGAAGAAAGAACCCACCGCTCCACTTCCTCCATGCATCCCACCAGCTTGCGCACTATGTGAGAAAGAGGGCCACCAAACCAACAATTGCCCATCCCTACCTGAATTACGGAATTTGATTCCCCCCAATCAAACCATCACAACACCCATCACTACTGCTAGTCCTCCCACTACCACCCAACCTTGCAGTAGTAAAAGGTTGAGGACCAAATATGCGTGTGCTATATGTTCGGAATTTGGCCATTACACCCATCATTGCCCAGCACTGCCACGCTTTCGACAGACATTAGCGGCTGTGCGCCAGAAATTCCAGAACAACCCATGCCCTGCTACGTCCTCGTCCAACATCACTGACATTCGTTATGTCACCACTTTCGTCAATGAACGTATGATATGCCCTTGCTCTCTCTACGATTCATTGGCTCATTTTACATACTAGTGCCCTATGATCCTTGCATACAGGCGACGTCAATTGGCCCTGCTTCACCAACCTGCAGAAGCAATAATTGACCTTACTTCATCACTCGAGGAGCTTCATGTCATTTCTCCTGAGCCCGAGGCATTCCCAACACCTCCATGGTTATTTAATGACATCTTTGAGGATTTACCCCGTAATCCCCCCAACTCTCCTGTTCATTTCTCTACGGCCACTCTCCACCCAACCACCACGGGTACTCCTCAGTACTTCAATATATGGTTCATGTCGAGTGAACCCTCACCATATTCTCGCACCACTCCCCTTGCTTCTCCAACAGGGGGCAATCCCACTAGCACTGCGATCACTCCTCACGAGCCGTTATATTCCCGCCATTTCCAATGCGACGAGGAAATACTGGAAGAGCTACACCGCCCAGACTCCCCCTGGGACGCACTACACCATCGTGCACTCTTCCTTCCACAGAAATCCCTCATGCCTCCTAAACAAAACCCCATTTATGCGGTCGAAACCAAAGATTTTATCCCATCCGGGCCTATCGATTGGTTCAACAATCCCATTCCTGCCCCTGACGCTTTTGAAGAAGTAATATGGCCAACATTTCCCCCACCATCAAAATCGACATTTCCATTACCAATGGCATCTTCGAAGAAATCATCATTGGAGTTGCTTGAACTCCACAGGAAATTGCTGCATATCAATCCCTCTTCCAGGAATATAGGGATATTTTCACCTGGTCATACACAGAAATGCCTGGCCTTAACCCATCTATTGTCGAGCATCGTATCGATACCTGGCCTGACATCACACCAGTTTGCCAGAAAAAGTGACCGCTACACCCATCCAAGGTAGCGGCTATCAAAGACGAAATCGACAAATTACGTACGACCGGGTTTATTTACCCCATCGCTTACACGTCATGGGTTTCAAACCCTGTACCTGTTGACAAAAAACAAGGCACTATCTGCGTTTGCACAGACTTTCACGATCTCAATAACGCATGTCCAAAAGACAATTTTCCAACGCCTTTCATCGATCAAATTATTGACGACTATGCCGGCCACGAGGCTCTCTCTTTTATGGACGGATTCTCTGGCTATAACCAAATTCAAATTCATCCAGCCGATCAGTATAAAACCGCATTCATTACCCCATGGGGAACTTTCGCATATCATGTCATGCCTTTCGGCCTAAAAAATGCCGGCGCAACTTTTCAGCAGGCGATGACATACATCTTTCATGATTTGGATGAAATCATCCTCGCTTACTTGGACGACCTCACAGCTCGATCCAAAAAACACACCCAACATCTTGATGATTTACGAAACATTTTTCAACGGTGTCGCCAGTACAACATCCGCTTGAACCCTCTCAAGTGTGTGTTTTGTGTCACCGCATGGCGCCTCCTCGGTTTTATTGTTTCCCAAAGTTGTATTACCGTGGACCCCCTCAAAGTCAAAGCTATCACCAAAATTCCACCTCCCCGGAATTTACGGCAACTTCAGAGTCTTCAGGGAAAAGCTAACTTCCTTCGACTCTTTGTCCCAGATTACGCCATACGTGCACATGGTTTCCTTCACTTACTACGTCACGACATCCCTTTTCACTGGGACGACTATGCCCAACAGTCATTTGACGATATTAAAGCAGCGCTTTCAAATGCACCTTTGATTAGTGCACCTGACTACAATCGCGGCTACATCCTCTACATATCAGCATCAGCTGTATCAGTAGCCGGCGTCCTCGTCTAGCTCGGAGATGACAATCATGAACATGTCATTTACTACGTTAGTAAGAACCTCTCGGGACCACCCTTGAAGTACAAACACGAAGAGAAACTTGCTCTTGCAGTTGTCCTCGCAGTCCAGAAACTGCACCATTACATTCTGCTTCGCACCACGAAGGTCGTCACAAATTCCAACCATATGCAATATTTGCTCAGTCGTCGACAATTTAACGGAAAATTCGCTCAATGGATCGTTATCCTCCAGGAATACGACCTCGAGTTCTCAACACCTAAGAGTAAGAAGGCCCTCGTTCTCGCCGAACTTGTCACGACCCTCCCCTCTGACATCACCAGTGCCCCCGTCAACACCGACTTTCCTGACAAACATCTCTTTTACATCGCTTTCGATGATCCTTGGTATGGCGACCTTCTCGTCTACCTACGAACTCAAAAGTTCGGTAACCATCTATCACGATATGATCGTCGGCGTATTCGCCATCAGTCCCCCCGCTATCTCCTCATCGAAGACATCCTATATCGGCGGGGCGTCGACACCATTCTTTGTCGTTGCCTGACTATTGACGAGGCCGAGAGAGTCTTAAACGACTGCCACAACGGTGCATGTGGGGGCCATATTTCGGGTATATCCATGGCTCAAAAGATTATCCGAGACAGTTACTTTTGGCCTACATTGTTTCATGATTTCATTCATGCCGTGAAACGATGTGAGCAATGTCATCTCTACGCCAACAAAGCCCGAGCTCCCCCCGCTCTTCTTCACCCTGTCATTACTGCGGGCCCTTTTTGTAAATGGGGCATCGAATTTATGACTTGTAATCCCCCCTCCAACAATGGTCACAAATACATTGTTGTCGCTGTTGATTACTTCACCAAATGGGCCGAAGCTATGCCCACTTTCAACAACACCGCTGACACGACAACGTGTTTTTTCTTTAATCACGTCATATCCCGTTTTGGAGGCCCACTCCAACTTGTTTCCGATCATGGGAAACACTTCGAGAATGAGATCTTCGTTGAACTCTCATCTCGGTTAGGCTTCTCTCAAGAGTTTGCCTCACCATATTACCCTTAGTCAAACGGACAGGTCGAGGCAGTGAACAAAGTCCTCAAGACCATGTTATAGCGCACGGTTAATAAACATAAAACCAATTGGCATCATATGTTATTTTCTGCACTATGGGCTTATCGAACGATAGTAAAGACCGCTACAGGTTTCACACCATTTCATTTAGTCCATGGGGTCGAGGCAACTCTTCCCATCGAGTGCGAAATTCCTACCCTTCGCACCGCAATTGAGCTATTACCTGACACTGCTCCAATGGAGCAACGCTTGCTGAACTTGGAGTCGCTCGATGAAGATCGCCGATCTTCATTACAGAACAACGAAGCAGCTAAAAAACGATCCAAAGCTACCTTTGATCGCCATGTCAACCTTCAATCATTCTGCGAAGGCGACCTCGTCCTGGCCTATGATATCACTCATGATAACTTTGGCCATGGCAAATTCGAATCACTTTGGCATGGCCCTTACATCATCCAACATTGCCTCACCAATGGCGCATACATCTTGGCCTACCCCGAAGGCCTCTCGCTCAAAGAACCATTCAATGGGTTATACCTCAAGAAATTTTATGCTTAGAAGTAGTCATCCTACTTTAGGTTATTTCTTTTTTTAGCGTTTTTTTCTCGTCACCTCTCGTCTAAACTATCCTTTGTGCTATTGAAATATGCTCCCTCCACCAGCCTACCACATTGGTTACGAAGACGGCGCCAACCATTGGACACAAAATCTTGCTTCGGCAGCATATAGATAGAATAGACCTCATAATCAACAAAAAACATATGTAAACGACATCAGGATCTCAAAAAATATGTATACTCATATATATATCAAGGCCTATCAGGCCATACGGATATTTACATACAAAAAACACATGTGCCCGCAGGCTAGCACAGTCCCTCGGTACAAAAATCGGCTCACTAGCCTAAATACAACCAAAAAGAGATACATCATCCATCGGTCATGGTGCCTCTATTGCACCACCACCTGCTCCTCCCTTAGGAGGAGGAGGTGGCCCACCACCACCTGCCCCAGGCGGTGGTGGCAGACCACCCATAGGACCCTCCTGCCTAGGCGGTAGACGTCCACTCGTCATCGCAGCCAACACTGCTGCTCGCCGCACTATGGCCCGCCATGGTGGCGGCACCCCCACACACTGCTCCAGGAAGCTCTCATCCTGGATCCGTGTCCACATGCCCTCAGGCACGTCCTGCAACACCGTCTCCAGACGATGGCGTATATCATCAAAGTCCACTCTGGCTGCTGCCGGAGGAGCATGTGATGGACCTGCACCAGGGTCATCGAAACGACGCCGCCTTGTTGCCCTCTCGGGCTCTGCTGGTCGACCCGCGACATCCTCCCGCCGCCACCACTCTCTCTGCGGTCGTCCCCCCGGCTCTCGTCGAGCTGGAGCTCGCTGCATCTCCACCTCGCGCCTGCGAGGTGCCACATCGACACATGCAAAAAACAACAAAAAAAAATCGTATCAGCATCTATACCATATATGGACTGCTATATCACAAAACAACATAAAAATAAACTCATACATAAATCAAAAAACATACCTCGATGATCAAAAACCTCCTCTGGAGGCAATACCATGTCCGGATCACCCCGGAAGTCAACCCTAGCATAGAGGTACCGAAGTACTACCTGCGGCATCTGCCGCCAAATCCTGTGCCCGTATCAACGGGCACTCAAAAAACTTTAGCAACCCACAGGTTGCTAAAGTCGCCCTCACCCCAGGCCCCTCAATGGCCACAGCATCCCGCAGCTGGGCCCAGTCTCAATCTCACCACCGCACTGGCATCGTCACTACTGGCCACCTGCAACCAACACAGAGTCCTATATCAGATTAGATAACCATCAACAACATAAAAAATACTCATTTTTTACCCTTAAACCTTGCCTCAAAGGCGCGGTTTTTTCACCCACAGGCGCGCACAAATGCGCGCCTGTTCACTATACAGGCGCGCATATATGCACGCCTGTTCACTGCACAGGCGCGCTCCTGAGCGCGCCTGTTCAACATACAGGCGGGCACAAGGGCGCGCCTGTCCAACCCACAGGCGCGCATTGATGCGCGCCTGTTCAACTCACAGGCACGCCCCTAGGGCGTACCTTAAATTCCTCCTCTCGCGCACCCATGCGCGTCTATTCGGTGGACATGTGCGCACGTATGCATGCCTTCCACTGAATCGCCCGCGCATGTGGGCCCAGACCCTAGACAAAATCCCCTAATTACCCCTGTACGGCCCCCTGTACCAGCCTTGCCCAAAAATTGAAAACCTATTTCTATGCAGGATGATTAGACCACTAACCCGATACTCGCAGAACGTCGATCGGATGCCTCGTCCTCCCTGAATCTCCAAATCTCATCTGAAATCTGCTCGTCCAGTCACTATTGCAGCAGGTACAAACGAGGTGGCAATGTGGGCCCTATAGCTATATATAGCCCTTCTGCCAAACTTCCACTCACCATTCCGGGAGCCCAAGGTGTCCATTTTTCAAACCGTCTTCAGCCACAGGATCAACATCCCGCCACCTACATCATAGCTGTCCCTGGGTCACTTTTCATCCTAAGCCCCCGGGGCACCTTTTTTTCATAACATGGTCAGGTACACACATGCATTGTCACATTTATCTAATGCATGCTCATATCTTTGATTCTCGTCAGATATTGTTCACTTTGGGTATTTGGTTGTTATGTGCGCAGGTACTTGCTCATCGGTCATCGACATCATCCCTTCAGGTATATATTCAACACAGGCATGTAGTCTCTCCCGCTGTATTGCAATTACATTTCCAGTCACACCCGCTGATATTGGCCTTTAGGATCCTCATTCTCGGCTCTGCAGTACCCACACCTCCATTTGCATTTTTGGTACTGTTACCTAGTAGCATTCTTACCCACATGAGTTGTCCCATTCATAGCACCTATTGACACTTTTTGACACTCATGTTGTTCTTCATTCCCTTTAGGGATGGGAGTCCCGATAGTCTTTCATTATGTCGTGAATCAGCACATACTCCTTCTCCTCATTTTTCTAGATTTCCCACCTGGACTCCCAGCTTATCTCTTTACGGTTGTATTTTTTACCTGCACCTCCACAGTATCATGAACCCTCCATTTCATCCACAATCAGTTTGCCCATCTGCGAACCTACCCTCATTTCACCTACCTCATACAGAAACTCACCAATGGGGCCCCCACCCTTCATCAATTTTCCAAGACAATTATGCCCTCCCTGGGGCACACATTTCACACTGGGGCACCCATTTCTGTATTTGTACATTTCTCCCCAAAATTATTCATTATTTATTGTACAAACGCCTTTATTACCAGTCATTACATTTTCTTTTGTTGTCCCCGTTGGCAACTTGCTTCCTTTTGGCCACACGCAACCCATGTCACCCTTGGTTGGAGTTTCACTTCTCATCTTCCATCGCCGACATCGTCCATATCTTCAGAGTACTCCACAGGTGATTTACCTCTACCCTCTAAATTTGTCCACCTTGTCCCACCTCTGGCACAACTTATCATCTGTCTTGTCGTCCCCCTGACACTCGACCTTGTTACACGGTTGCGGCCACTTGTTATCTCATACATCCTCCAACCAAGGGCAGTCTTGAGTCTTCCCACTTCTTGACTTTGTCCATGTACCTCTGCCACTTCCTCACCTCAGTAGATTCCACGCAGCCCTTTTCTTATAGGACTCGCGTCCCCCTTTTTGTCGACATCAACACCATTTTCCAGAAGGGCGACAATATCTTGATTCTCATTCTCTATTCAATGAGAGATCTCGGACGGCACAGGGTGAAACACCATTGCTCCTTGCTGTCGTTGGCCCCCATAACATTCGACGCCAACACTTTCTCATGTTATGGTGGGTCTTACTTTGCGACCATTGCAGTTATTTTTTTCATTTGCCGAAGACCTCTGAACTGGGTAGGGCCATCAATGCCCGCATCATCGCCGATACTTATTACCGCGATCATTACCTATTGTTCAGAGTATGTTACTTTGCAGAATTGTCTTCTGCCTTTATCATCACCGCCCCCGAGGGCGCTGCAGTTTTCTACACCAACACTTCATTCATCTTTTTCAGAGTTACATCAACACGAGCATGGGGCATGCCCGCCTTGTTTGTACACAATTTTCTATTTTTTGCACAACTCTCAGAAGGTCGGGTCCTACCGGTTCATTTTTTTACAACAACATTCTCAGTAGAAGAAACATTGATGGATTTCGGCTATATGTATGCTCCTAACCTCATCCATCAGGGGGCATCTGTTATCACTGAAATTTCGTCCGCACATGGCGACAAGAACTCAGCATCGTCAAACAGTAATGAAGTCATTCATGGCACTGATTTAAGTTCATAGCATTCCAGAAAGGTCAAAAAATATACAAAGTAACTAAAAATTGAAGGGCGCTTTACAGAAGTTGGGTGCCCGCGCATATGCATGGAATAGGAACGTACCTTGCGCGCATGCGTGCACGATGCGCGGCTGTTGGCGCAAAAACCCGCGCACCTGCTAAACGACGTATTTATTGAATTGGTTGGCCTGCCAACCACTTATGGATCAGCTCCTAAGCCAATTTGACCTTCAAATCTGAGCTGAATCCGCATGGTAGGCTGGTCAAAGACCTAATGAAGCCCTAAAGAGCCCCTTTTCACACTTTAAAGGAGTTACATAATCACCCAATGCAATTCTATAAAAAGCCATGAAGAAACATCATTTTCTCAAGGAATTTCATGTAATGTTATGCTGTCTAGATTGTTTTAAGGACTCACTCCTTGGCAATAACACATTGTCACCATTTCATTGAGCCATCTACCTCTCCATTGAGTGGATGTGCTAGGAGTTCTTTCACCATCATTCTCATTTTCTTATTGTAAGGAGAGCAAGTTTGTGAGGGAACAAGATCCTTCCATTGGAGAAAGAAGAGACTCATAGTCCCCTTTCTTCATTTTGCTTTGATTTCATCAATTGATCAGCCTAAAAACATTGGTGATATTGGTCTTGTTGTCTTTGTTATTTCTTTATCCATATGCTCATAGTTTTAGTTTGTTTTAATTTAATTCTTGCTTATAGTTTTGTTTTGTTTTCTCTAACTCTTTCCTTTACAGCTGTCATGCTCAGCAAGACCCAACTGGGCATGTAAGCACCTCTCATTTGATCACAAGGTGACGAAGAGGGTGCAAACAGTTTGGTGACCATACTGGGGATTAAGGTATCAATTCCTCCCTCATTTGGGTTTATTTTTCTTTCCTTTTAGTTTGTTTAACTTGCAGGTGCACAAACCGGCCTCTGCCGACCTGCTAACCAGTCAATTCAAAGGAGAATTGAGAGAAATCCATCCGGATTTTCTCTCTCGGTCATTTGTCACAGACGCGCGGATATTTCACCCCACAGACGTGCATCGGGCGCGCATGCGCATCTGTAACAAAATTTCTCTGCGCGCATGCGCTTTTGGTTTCAACTTTGCTCGCGCGCCTGTGTATGCACTAAGGGCCGCACATGTGATTAAAATTTTTCATTTTAAGTTGTTGGGATGTGGGGAATGTCTTTTGCCTTCTTAAGGATGATATGCATGCTGGAAAATTTGCACCATACTTAGTCCCCTCACCATATAAAGGGGTTAGTCTAACATAGGCACTTAGGAGGATAAAAAATCAATTTCCCTTCTTTGCTTTTAGCCACGTGGATGGCTTATTTTTGACTAATAATCTAAGTTGGACCATCATACTTAATCACATATAACTCACATTATACTTAATCACATATAACACATTTTAAAACTTGTAACGGGCCCATACATGCCCACATGTCACAAAGATAGAATAGTGGTTGGAATTTTTCTTTCTTAGATAAAAAAACTAGGAGAGTTTAAAGGTTTGTAATGGGCCCACACATGCCCACATGTTCAATTTAGGATAGTTTCATGCTTTTTCTATATTACGTCATCATAGGGAGATAAATGATAGTAACGGACCCACATGTCCACATGCTAGATTCCTAGGGCTTTTGAATTCCACAAGCTTGTACCAATGACATCTAGCTAATTAGGTAATCAAACTTTTGTAAGGACCAAGCGAAGTCCACATGCAGCAAGGTGACATCTAATTAACTAAAACTTGGCACACTTTTACTCACACACAAAAGTCACTCATCACTCACATAGCCTCTTCTCGAAAAATGGAGGTCTAAGTAAGTTTCCTCCAAAGGGATTCCGAAAATACCCCATCTTTTCTTGATAGGACTATCCACTCCCACTTTTAATCAAACGAGGTTGGTTCTCACCCCCCAGCCTCACAAAACAACATCATCTAAAATATTTCTAAAAACTCACTAAGTTTTCCTCCACAGGAGGTGCCAAAATAAAATTTTAGTCTAGGTAGGATTTCGGGGATAGGCATCCAAATAACTCCCCGTTATCTGGTTCTCACATTGATAACACATAGAGGTTGTAAAATAGGGAACTTCAAATCCTCCAAGTCAAGTGTTCCAATCACCATAAGGCAGGGAGATACCCGTGAAGGGTTGAAGGCTGAGGTC
>SNQJ01S0000681.1:217990-265465 GCA_010110895.2 Picea sitchensis | reverse complement strand
AGAGCCTTCCATTGGAGAAAGAAGGGACTCATAGTCCCCTTTCTTCATTGTGATTTGATTTCATCAATTGATCAGCCTAAAAACATTGGTGATATTGGTCTTGTTGTCTTTGTTATTTCTTTATCCATATGCTCATAGTTTTATTTTGTTTTAATTTAATTCTTGCTTATAGTTTTGTTTTGTTTTCTCTAACTCTTTCCTCTATAGCTGCCATGCTCAGCAAGACCCAACTGGGCATGTAAGCACCTCTCATTTGCTCACAAGGTGATGAAGAGGGTGCAAACATATTGGCAAACATACTGGGGATTAAGGTATCAATTCCTCCCTCATTTGGGTTTATTTTGCTTTCCTTTTAGTTTGTTTAAATTGCAGGTGCACAAACCGACGTCTGCCGACCTGCTAACCAGTCAATTCAAAGGAGAATTGAGAGAAATCCATACGGATTTTATCTCTCGGTCGTTTGTCATAGATGCGCGGATATTTCACCCCACAGACACGCATCGGGCGTGCATGCGCATCTGTAACAGACTTTCTCTGCGCGCATGCGCTTTTGGTTTCAACTCTGCTCGCGTGCCTGTGCTCTGTGCACCTGTGTATGCACTAAGGGCCACGCATGTGATTAAAATTTTTCATTGTAAGTTGTTAGATGTGGGGAAGGTCTTTTTCCTTCTTAAGGATGATATGCATGCTCTAAATACTGCACCATACTTAGTCCCCTCACCATATAAAGGGGTTAGTCTAACATAGGCACTTAGGAGGATAAAAAATCAATTTCCCTTCTTTGCTTTTAGCCACGTGGATGGCTTGTTTTTGACTAATAATCTATGTTGGACCATCATACTTAATCACATATAACTCATATTTGGGACTAGAAGTTGAAGTAACAATCCTTGTGTATGCTCTTCTCTTGCGCCTCCAAGCGATCTTGAGAACCAGAAAGAGGTTGTAAAACAATCTTATCTCCCTTAACAAAATTCAAAAAACCTTTAGGAGAGGACAAAGGACCTTTTGGGACCCCTCTTAGTTTCATTTTTCAAACACATTTTAAAACTTGTAACGCGCCCATACATGCCCACATGTCACAAAGATAGAATAGTGGTTGGAATTTTGCTTTCTTAGATAAAAAAACTAGGAGAGTTTAAAGGTTTGTAATGGGCCCACACATGCCCACATGTTCAATCTAGGATAGTTTCATGCTTTAAAGGAGTTTCATAATCACCCAATGCAATGCTATAAAAAGCCATGAAGAAACATCATTTTCTCAAGGAATTTCATGTAATGTTATGCTGTCTAGATTGTTTTAAGGACTCACTCCTTGGCAATAACACATTCGCACCATTTCATTGAGCCATCTACCTCTCCATTGAGTGGATGTGCTAGGAGTTCTTTCACCATCATTCTCATTTTCTTATTGTAAGGAGAGAAAGTTTGTGAGGGCACAAGAGCCTTCCATTGGAGAAAGAAGGGACTCATAGTTCCCTTTCTTCATTGTGCTTTGATTTCATCAATTGATCAGCCTAAAAACATTGGTGATATTGGTCTTGTTGTCTTTGTTATTTCTTTATCCATATGCTCATAGTTTTAGTTTGTTTTAATTTAATTCTTGTTTATAGTTTTGTTTTGTTTTCTCTAACTCTTTCCTCTACAGCTGTCATGCTCAGCAAGACCCAACTGGGCATGTAAGCACCTCTCATTTGCTCACAAGGTGACGAAGAGGGTGCAAACAAAGGGTTTTGAGTCAAATATCCAACTTGGGTTGGTTGATTGAGTAAGCTTCATTGGGAAGGAGCATTAGAATAAAAACCTTGACCCTAGGTAGGATTCATAGAACCTGGATATGGTTTCCAGGGATTAGGGGGTACAAAAGAATTAACTTGAGGATATTTCCCCCCAAGCGGTTTTTTATTGCCTTGGAAAGGAAAATCCCAAGGTTGAGATTGTATTCCAGGGATATACTGCCCGTACACTGGGTTATGACCCCCAACTTAAGGTTGACTTCCAATAGGAATTTGAAAACTAGAACTGACATAATGAATTGTGCCTCCAATATGTTTGGAGCTACTTGGGCCAAGCTGATTAGATCCTCCAGGTGAAGGTGGAGGAGGAATGCTAGCCCCCACAAAGAGAATCTGGGTAGGTGTAGGAACAAAACTACTAGCAACATTATACCCAAGAGGAACAAAAATATTATCCCTTCCATTTGGGTTCTGGGCAGGATTAGCAATAGAAGTATTTAGAGCGTGATAGCCAGGCGGAAGTGATAGATTTGATCTAAGAGGAAGTGGTTTTCCAATAGGAGCTTGGGTGATTACTGCACTTCAGGAAGAAACATGCGTAACTTGTGGGACTATGGTAGAGCCAACGATATGGAGATGAAGAATTGTATGATAATCAACCAACAATTGGTCTGATACCATGACAACATTACTGGTCGTGCCAGTAAAATGATCCAAGGGTATTGTATAAGTAGTGGAAATCACAGGCGTATGTGATTCCATAGGTTGATTAGAGGTCCTATGATGTAGGTGAGTCATTCATAGTTTTTCAAAAATATTGTTTCCCGAAGAGGTTCTCCAAAGAGAACGGACAGGGCCAAAAGAGATAGGATTAAAAGTTCCACTAGTATGAACCGAAGTTCTAAACGATTCACTCTGAAAGGGTAGATCGTCTACACCAGACTATGTGTGAGGTCCAGTAGGTATTCTAGTATAATCTTCAACAACAACGTCTCCTGATGAATTTATCCAGAGAAAAAGTGGATCTTGTACAACACTCAATAACGGATTTATAGGAAGTATAGATTCCTCCAATGGATTAGAAATTCCAATCTTAGAGGCTACATCGTTATTGACTACTTCTTCAGGAGAAACCTCTGGTGACGTAGGAAGCAAAGGAGTATATTATTCCGTATATTTCGGAGGTAACCCTTGCATCCTACGTGAATGATGAGGGCTGATGTTGGCCACACCAAATAAATAATGAAAGAAATCTATGGCCAACTAGAGAAACAAACAACACTCACTAATAAAATCTAGATATCAAACACACAAACAAGACCTTGTTATTTCAAAGTTACTAGTTGGTGATGAAATCCAACGTCACGAAATCAAGTCAAGAAGGGGCGGGGATAAAGCGTGTGGAAAAGTTACGTTGACGACCTGCTTAACGGAATTACACCCTGGTGCAAGCTCCCACACATAATCATGGGTATACCCTCCAAGGAGCCCGAGTGAGTTTGTCCAATGTCGATTCCAGGTACCGTGAAGACTTGCCCCTCCATAGTTACCACGTGTAAAGATTCTAAAGAGACATGCCACTAAGGTTACCAATTACGAAAATGATGATTATGGAAGAAGTCGACATTCCGATCCATGCACAAGGGTAGGGTATCTAAGCTTGAAATCAACTTGAGAAGGTCCCCATAGGATTTTCTTCTCAAGTGACCCCCAATAATATGCACAATTTCTACACTAAGACCAACAAAGCAGGGTGATTAACTCTACCAGTCCTAATGCGACCTTGTGATTGACCCTTGTGTTAGAAGGGATTCCCATGATAAAATGTAGCAAGTGGATTTATACTATCCCTATCACAAGATACTTTTGTGTGTTTTTATTCTTTGGAGAGTGTGCCTTACAACCTATTCTAATGCGCTATCCTAGCTAATACTGGTGTATAAAAGTTCTAGAAATAAAAGTTGCTAATAGATTTTAAAATTATGCTGTATTTTAAAGGCTGTTGTTTACTCAAAAGGAAAATGGAAGTGAAATTGATGATGTATTTGACCTTGACCCAATAATATGCAAGAAGATTTGAAATGCAATCGTTTCATTCGATGAAATCTAATTACAATAGGGAGAAGGTTTCTCTTTTCCAGAATACAAAAGCTACAAAGCACAATTTCTCAATCTTTGAATGATATGGATTCCAAACAATCAAAACTACTAACTTTTCAAATCTTCTCTTTTCAACAAATTTTTGAATGAATTGTTTTTCTTACAAAGACTACTAACAAGAAGAATAAACTTCAGTCCTTTCCTTTTCAAATCATAATAGAGACATAATCCAAAAAAGAAAGAATGGTCTAAGAAGACTAATGCACTCTCAACACTATTCCCAAATCAAACTCACAATGCAAGCAAAAATGAAAAGATAAGAAAACCTTTTGTCGAATGCAAACAATTTTTTTTTCTTAATCGACAACAATCCAAAACTTAAAATCAATCCAAAACTCAAAAGAAATCAAGAACGACTTATCAAACAAGCACCCAGGAACAAAGTCTTGAGATTATACCCTTGCGATAAGGAGTAAAAGATGAAATTTACAAAGCTTATGAAGAAGACTCTCAATCCTTGAAAATCAATGAAATCTAGGCTTAAAAGATGTAAACCAATCATTCACCAAAGCTAAAAATTCATCCCAGGCAATGAAGACAAATGTGGGCAAAGAAAAGGAAATTGACTGTCACCCAACAATTCCTACAGGAATTGTCGCAGGCTACATAAGGGTACAGTGCGACGATCTAGGATAGTTGTAAGCTGTCAGCAAGGCATAGTGCGATGTTGTTGCCTTGGTATTCACAAATAGAGTGTGAGGATAAAGAATCATCGTAGGTTGTTAATAGGACACAATGCGACGATCTCTGAATATAAAGAAAATTGGGAAAAATGGGAAAAATGGGAAAAATGACAAAATTTCTTAATGAACGTTCAGGACCAGGGAGTCAAGATGGATCACCCACAGAATCTGAGAATGAAATTGATCAAAATAAGGCAAGATAAAAGAAAAGAAGAAGAAAAAACCAAAATATATCGTATCTCCAGTATGGTTGCCATTTTTGTTATCGGAAAATTGTTAAGTGCAGACACAAACTAATCTCCCTAACTTCTACAGGAAGCTAGAACAAAACAAGACAAAATAAAAACTTCACCCTAGACTTCATTGTCATATAAACTATGTTGGCACAGGGGCTGACCCATGGTTCATCCCCAAGAGCGCACTAACAAGCCCTAACTACTGACCCTTTTGACAGCACCTGCGAGGCAGATGCAGTCTCACTCAAACTAGTTATGGGGCGGTTGTAGGACATAGATGTCTACAACCAAAGGGATATCAAGTGGATCAAATACAAGATAAATACAACATTTATATACAACTTATCCACTTACATCGACTTCGCACAACTATCTATCAGATCTAAAATAGTAAAGAAATAACAGTATATCAAATGACAAAGAACAGAGCATCAATCACACACACAACACCAGATATACATGGTTCACCCTCTCTCTAGGGATACGTCCACATAAATGTGCTTTATAATATATTAAGATGAAGCATGCAGTTCTTATCTGTGCTCTTAGCTAGCATATCTTCTTTCTTCTCCTATCTTTCTCTCTTTCTCCCTTCCCTGCGCACCCTGCTGTAGGGTTGATCTTCACACCTAGCTGAAGATCTTACAATACCAGAAGGCTCTCACAATACAATGCTTCTCTCTCACTAAAAATATCTCCTCATAACATAATGGACCAACAAACTCAGAACAAACCCTCTTCCCTCATCTAAGTTATTATTTATACATTACAATCACCCACCGACAACCTTAGGCCGAGACCTAAGTGTCAAAACCCTAGATACCAAAACCCTAGGTGTCTAAAATCCTAGGTCAACTTGACCTGCATTTTCAAGGCTTTGCCAACCTGTCTTTCCTTTCTTCTCGTGCGGTTATACAAAGAATATAATGGTAGTTTTTTATGCTTGCTGAGTTGTCCACAATCCATCTTCCTTGCTGATATGTCATCCTCGATATCCTCATCCAACTTATTTCTTTCTCTTACTTCTCTCCATATTTTTTTTATCTTTTTCTTACTTCGACCCAGTAACAGTCACTGTGTCTTCCGCACAGTTCGCGTTTTTCATTTTATTCCTTAGTATTTGCTTACTTCCATACCCAAGGGTCAACATGCCCCCAACGTTCACCTCTGACTCGTCTCGAGGCACTTCAGATCTGGTCCTTCTTCTTTTCTTTGTCTTTAGACTGCACGGGGCAGCCTGTGTTTTCTGCTCTATGCCTCCTTTCCTTCCTTATGCAAACTATATTTTCTGTGTCTGGTACCTAGTTTCAACTGCACTTGGTACCTAGACCCTTTTCCTCATGCTTTTACTGAGAGATGCGAGGTAGCTGGTTGTCATAGTACAACTTCAGATGACTCTCGTTCACCAAACCTTCCTTCCATTCTCCATTCAAAGTATTCAACTACACAACTCCTCCTTCTGTAACATAGGTGACCTCATATGGTCCAAGCCAATGTGTTCTGAACTTCCCAGGATTCTTCATGAACTTACTGTCATACACCAGTACCAAATCACCTTGATTAAATGCCTTCTTCTTGATTTGTCTGTCATGGTAGGCCTTCTCTCTTTCCTTCTGAACATGCAGGTGCAATCCTGCAATGAATCAGTCTTCTTCCAGTTTGACCAAATGCGCAAGCCTCTCTTGAACAACGCCAATGTCATCCATTTCTATAAAGGAAACCATTCTTAGACTTGGTACCAAGTATTCCATTGGGACAACGACTTCGAGACCATAAACCAACTTAAAAAGGGTCTGGATGGTCAGTTTCTTGCAAGTGGTTCTATAGGCCCATAATACTGCGGGTACTCTTAAATCCCAGTAATCCATGTTCACACTGCAAATCTTCGTTAGCATTGTCTCTAAGATCTTGTTGAATGCTTCAACTTTCCCATTCACGTGTGGATGGGAAGGTGTGCTCTTCTAATGATGGAATTCAAATTCCTCAGTCAAGGCTTCAACGGTCTTATTGATGAAGTGTGTGCCTCGATCGCTCATAAGGATCTTCAGGCATCCAAACCTGGTTATGATGTCATAAAATATGAAGTGTGTAGATGTAGTGGCACTACAGTCCTTAACTTCTCTTGCTTCGGCCCATCTAGTCAAGTACTCTGTTACAATGATTATGTACCTTGCTCCTGTGTGCTTCCCTGGTGGGTTAATAGGTCCCATGAAGTCAATGGCCCATTTCTCAAATGCTTGTAGGGTCAGATGTGGTGCTAATGACATTTAATCTCTTCTGGATGGTTTCCTGTCTCTTTGGCATACATCGTAGGCTCTGTAATAGTCCTTAGCATCTATGTGTAAGGTAGGCCACCAAAGGCCAGCTCTAAGAACCTTCTGCGCTGTTGCTTTTCCTGCGTAGTGTGCTCCTGCGATGCCTTCATGAGCTTCGGCGAGGATCAATGGTCACTCTATCTCCATAACACATCTCCTCAGTATCTCATCAGGTCCCATATTGTATAGTTGTCCATCTATAAGTGAAAAGTGTGCAGTGCAAACGACTAGCTGTTTCTTCTGGGTAATTGTATACTCACTAGGTGCCATTCCTGTTGACATGAAGTGGAATATCTCTGTGAAGTGATCATAAATATTTCTAATGGCTAGAATTTGTGCATCCAGAAGTGTATCCTCCAAGCTAGTAGGCTCTTTTCCATGTTCCAACCTTGAAAAGTGGTCAAGACCTTTGTTCATTCTTCCTGGCTTAACCACGATCTCAAAATCATATTCCTGAAATAACAGAATCCATTTGCATATTCTCCCCCCAACACTGGCTTGTTGACTAGGTATTTTAGCGCGAAGTGATCAGTGAACATTTTAAAATGTCCTCCCAACAAGTAGTGGAATTTTTTTTGCAGCACATACATCGTGGATAACCCTTCTCTCTCAGTGGTGGTGTTATTAATCTCATCTGTTGATAGCTTTCTGCTAGCAATGGCTAATGGGTGGTCGATGTATCCTGTTCCCGATTGTGCTAACACAGATCCTAGTGCAATGGAAGATGCATCGTCATGCACATGAAACTCACTCCAATCTGGGAAAACCAGAATAGGTGCAGTAACCATTTTCAGTTTCAGCATTACGAAGCTCTGCTAGCATTCTTCTGTCCAATGAAATTGACAGTCTTTCTTCAAATTCTTCCGCATGGGTGTTGTAATTTGTACATAGCCTTTAATTAATTTCCTGTAATATCTAGTATGTCCCAGCGCAGTGCGTAGCTGTTTGAATGAAGTAGGAGGGGGCAGATCAACTGTAATGGAAATTTTAGATGGATCTACCAGCAATCCCTGCTTGCATACAATATAATCTAACAACACTCCAAATGGTGAAAATAAGATGCATTTCTTCAGGTTTAGGGAAATATGACATTGCCTGCACTTATACAACATTAGTCTTAAGCATTCAATATGATTTTTCAATAAACTAAAGACAGTCCAATCATCAAAATAGGATTCTAGGAATTTATGTAGAAACTCCTTGAATGCTTCGACCACCACCATAGAAAACATGTCTGGGGCATTCTACAATCCAAATGACATCACTGTATACTGATAAGATCCCCATTCTGTTGCAAATTTCGTTTAATGGCGATCTTCCTTGGAAATCCTAATCTGATGGTATCCCAAAAATCCATCAATAAAAGAATATACCTCCTGGCCTCCTACATTATCTAACACTTCGTCAGTGAATGGCGTAGGGAAGGGGTCATGTAAACATGCATCGTTCAACTTCCTAAGATCTATGCAGATCCTGATCTCTCCTGTATTCTTATCTTGTACCACCACAGGGATAATCCATTCTAGTTTTTCAACAAGTTCTATAATCCCTGCTTCTAGCATTCCGTCGAGCTCAATTTTCACTTTCCCCTTATATTTAGGGTTCAATCTGTAGGGTCTCTGTTTGAATGGTCTTGCATTTGGTTTCAATGGGATCCTCATATCTCCCATAGGCCCCTTAATTCCCTTCATATCAATGAACTTGGTTGGAGACAAGTTCTGCTATTCATTGGCAAGCTTCAGTGTTTGTTCTATTCCAATATTGACTTTCTTGATCTTGATCGGCTATCCAATGAAAAGTAGCTTAATTCCTGGTCCTTCTATGTCTCTTTGGCCTTCTGTTTTGGCAATGTTCACCTTCCTAGGATCATTGTCTTCATCATAATTGTTGTTGTAACAACCTTGCAGTTTCTGAAGAGGCGCAGTCCATTCGTCCTCTTCTTTCTCTAAAGGGAGGCTAGAGTCCTCCTCAAATAATTTATGTCTTACAATCTGTAATGCTTGATCTACTGAAGGATATTGACTTTCAAATAAGAAGGTAGTTACAAAATTCTGGGTCATACCTTCCCAATTTGTGGTGATGAGGTGCAGTTCTGCATGAAGGTACCAGTTAATAGGGGCTGTGTCCAACGTGTTGACGAATTTGTGCATCCATTGCTCTTGAGGAATGCTGCTCCAGGATTCCTCACATCTTCACACATGGTCTTTCGGGCAGCTTTGACCTGTGTATCTAACTTCACAACTTTCTACTTTCTCTGAGAACCGCGTTGTCATCAAAGTAAGACATTGTACCCAGTCTGTAATGTTGTTTTTGTGTGTCCCCCACCATCTTGATCGTGTGGATTTCAAGGCCTCATCCGTTTCCAACAATCTTTTTTGCGTTGGTACACTTTCTTCAAAGTCTGACATGAAGGTTTCTAAAGGATTCAGACCATCAAAGGTGGGTAAGTTACTTACTGTTGTGCCGATCTAGCATACTTCTGTCATTAATCTAGCGCATCTCCTCATAGATAGTTCATACATTTTGTTATGCCAGTTCTCCAGTGCTTCTTCTGAATCTGATGAACATGCGCTGTCACTTCGCCAGCTCAAATTTCCATCAGCCGTAGGATTAATGTAATCCTACTGTCTGGCTGTTAGTTTGTATATGTTTTCCAATTCATATGCATTATCTTCTTCTCTGATGGGTTCTGTGTATCTATGAACTTCATCGGGATCTAAAGGTGCAATGAACCTAAGTCCATCTCCTTCAAACTTCATTCATATTTTCTTTATATCGACCACAGTGTAATTATTGAAAGACCAATCAATTCCTAACAACGCAGGTTATGTACAACTATCATCAACTATCTCAATCACCTCAAAATTTGCAAATGTCCTCACTCTGTCGATGTCCACAGGGATATGTTCATATATTCCAAAGGGGCTTACAACTTGCTGGTTAACCATCCTAAGCCTGATAGGGGAATAGATCAACTTAGGTTTTCCCATTAGTGCCCAGGTTTGCTTCGTCATGACATTGACCTTTGACCCTAAGTCGAGTACCACATAGTCTATATCATACTCTCCAATCTGAGAATTCAAGTGTAGTTCCTTATTTGTCCTTCTCTTCTTGGATAGTTTATGTACTTCTTTATTAAGTAATGGATCTACCCTTACTATCTCATACTATCTAACCAAATTCTGTAGTTCTTGTATAGCTTTCACATCTTTAATCAGCTCTATAAACGTATACAAGAAACTGACAAGTTTACTTGCCTCTTTTCCATCTCCGGGCAAAGCAGACTGATCAAATGCCAGAGGCATTCCACATTCTCTTAATTTTGGTTTTGTCTTCAATGAAGAACCTTGGTCTCCCCTGAATTCTCTTCTTTCCTCCTCGAACATTTGTTTTTCTTTCTTTGCATCAAAAGTTTGTGTCTTCTCTGCAGCTTTCCTGACTCCTGTTTCTTATGTAGTTTTTCCTTGGGTCATTCTGGCTTCTCCTGTAACAACACCTCCTCTGGTGATAACATCGACTCTAGGGTCTGCACCGTGAGGTTATGATTTGATTAATTCTATTTGTGGGTTCTGCTGAGGTCCCTGTCTCTCCTGAAGTTTAGCCAGGAATGATGGACATTCCTCGATAACATGCTCGAAGGAGTTGCAATAGATGCAAGTGGTACAAGGGTTCTGACAGTCCCTTGCCAAGTGTCCTGGATATGTGTAGTAATGACAAATTATCTATCCTCTTCCTCGACCCATACCTCCTCTTCCTCTTCCTCGGAATCCACTACGAGGGTTGAAGTTTCCTCTTCCTGGGGAATTATATTGTGTAGTGTTTCCTTCTTATTGTACTTCGCCTTGAGTCTTGTATATGTCCCTTGACCTTTCATGCATGAGTTCATAAGCCCTACAATAATGATCATCATGCCCCACCGACTTACAAAACATGCAATACAAATTTGTGGGTGTTTGAACATATTTTTTCATGTAATAGCACTCACCAGGGCGATGTCTATTTCTACATACCTTGCACCAAGGTGGGGTGACTTGCTTCAAGGGGCTCGGAGCTCCAGAGGACAAGTATTCATGAAATAAGGGACAATGTTCCTTGTCATGGTCTTCTGATTTTCATCTGATACACCATATGTCTTCTCTTTTATCTTTTCCCTTGTCTTCCTTCATATCTTCTACCTGGAGAGACAAACTAGTTAGGTGACTCAAGATTTGACTCATACCTAAGATGGATTCTCCCATAGGGGTTGATTCTAACTTCATGGTGATTTCCAGTGCCTCAGACTGCAAAGCAATATTCTGTTGCATCAGAGGAACTCTGATGTGTGGTAATAGAGAAACAATGAACCATTCTTTGTTCTTCTCATCTGGCATCTGAAAATTCAATCGGTCTGTTAAGGTCTTGAACCTCTAATCGATTTCCCAAACAAGTTCAACTACTTTCTGCTTGATCTCTTTCAGATCTGTAATACATTGTGACTTCGACTTGGGTTTCTTGAACTCTATAATAAATGTATTCTTAATCTCATTCAACGGCTTAGTATGTGCAAGTCCTTGGACAAGCTTCATGTACCAGCTCAGTGCACGATCTCTTAGGGTAGTACTGAACTGATCTCTTTTAACATCTTCTTTGATGACATTATTAATATTTCATATGGCTTCACATAGGAACCAGTGTTGATCAGGTTCTTCAGATCCATCTCCCCTAAAGACAGGGAGCCTCATATCATCTACTATTGAGCTTCCTAGGTTTCCTGTCTGAGTATATGCTGAACTGCTAGTAATAGTACTCTGAGGACTCTGATGACTCTGGTTGTTATGATTGCTTAGTGGTGCTGAAACAACATGAGGAGTAATAGTACTTAATTCAATGGTATGCGTAGTTCCTAAAGCTTCTGGTTCTTCATGACGAGGTTCTTCAGTCTTTTCTTCTCTCGGTCCAATGGATCCTGATTGTTCTTTGCTCAGTAGCTCTTCCTCTTCCCCACTATAGAATCCTTATTCCTGCAGAAGAGGTTCTTTCTCTCACTCAAACAAGTTTTCCAAATGAACTTCTCTGAATATCCTCCCACTGCGGGTATGTTTGATCTCTGTGTCATTGTTGCTGTTCGAGTTCTTGAACATTATCCTTTTCGAATCCAACCAACTACTGTGTCTTCAAGATGTTCTTCTCATGCAATAACATCTTGATTCTCAACTTTAGAAAGTGTAAAATTTTTCCTCTGGGTCCTTTAAAAAAATACCTCTCGGCTTGGCTATATGAATCTACTATGTCAACAACAAACTCAGTGATATACCCTCCAATGGTGCTATCAAACCAGTGATCTACCATTCGTGACACAGAGGTATCAACTCTCTTGAACTTCTTGACCAACGCCGACGTCCAACCACATGAGGTCTAGATCTAATCTCAAACTGGGTATCTGCTAACCTAGCTAACCACTCATATAGCTCCTTATGAATCACTCCAAAGAAAATCTCGTGTATATCAATAAAGATATACCTTCCTAACCAGTCTTATGTGCTAAGATTAGGGTTCTTGTTCTGGGCTTCAGCGAAGTCCTTTTCTTGATCCTCTATCCTCTTCTGAATATTTGTCTTTGATGGAAACCACCTTGACATTCCCTTAAGAATATTCTTGTCCTGAAAAGAGAACCATTTGTTGGCACAGGGGAAGACCCAGGGTTCAACTCCAAGAGCGCACCAAAAGGCCCTAACTACTGGCCCTTTCGGTAGCACCTGCGAGGAAGATGTAGTCTCACCTGAAGTAGTTATGGGGGGGGTTGCAGGACAGAGATGTCTACAACCAAAGGGATATCAAGTAGATCCAATAAAAGAACAATACACCATTTATATATCACTTATCCACTTAGATATACTTCACACAACTATCTATTAGATCTAACACAGTAAAGAAATAACAATATATCAAATAACAAAGAACAAAGCATCAATCACACATACAACACAAGATATACGTGGTTAACCCTCTCTCTAGGGCTATGTCCACAGAACTGTGCTTTATAATATATTAAGATGAAGCATACAGTTTTTGTCTGCGCTCTTAGCTAGAATATATTCTTTCTTCTCCTCTCTGTCTCTATTTCTCCCTTTCCTGAGCACCCAGCTGTAGGGTTGATCTTCGCACCCAGCTGAAGATCTTACAATACCAGAAGGCTCTCACAATACAATGGATCTTTGTCACTAAAAATATCTCCTCATAACATAATCGACCAAAAAACTTAGAACAAACCCTCTTCCCTCATCTAGGTTCTTATTTATACATTACAATAACTCACCAATAGCCTTAGGTCGAGACCTAAGTGTAAAAACCCTAGATACCAAAACCCTAGGTGTCTAAAATCCTAGGTCAACTTGACCCGCATTTTTAGGGCTTTGCCAGCCTGTCTTTCCTTTATTCTCACGCAGTGCTCCAAAGCATCCAATGGTAGCTTTTTCCGCTCGCTAAGTTGTCCACAATCCATCTTCCTTGCTGATATGTCATCCCCGATCTCCTCATCCAACTTCTTGATTTCTCTTACTTCCCTCCATCTTTTCTTCTCTTTTCTTACTTCGACCTAGTAACAATCATTATGTCTTCCACACAGTTCATGTTTTTCCTTTTCTGCCTTAGTCTTCACTTACTTCCATACCCAAGGGCCAACAAACTAGTTCTGAGAGGGACAAATGACATACCTTTAAAATGATGCTTGATCCTCGCTAGTGTCATCCTTGTCGCTCCATATTTGGATTTGCGGGATGGTGAACCTGTTTAAGAAGAAAAAACCAACAAAGAGAGAGAGAACAAAGATGCATACATGCCAATGAATTCTATGTATAAGATCAAGGAGTTATACAATAAAATCCAATACACCTTTATAGGGAAGAAATGTATTGCTGGATTATGTTAAATGGAAAGTGGAGAATACAACCCATGCCTTGATGTTGCAAG
Organism: Picea sitchensis; assembly: GCA_010110895.2. Classification (NCBI taxonomy): domain Eukaryota; kingdom Viridiplantae; phylum Streptophyta; class Pinopsida; order Pinales; family Pinaceae; genus Picea; species Picea sitchensis. The sequence goes on along the minus strand of SNQJ01S0000681.1, from coordinate 251,387 downwards.
GTCCCTTTCAATAGCTCTTTTCTCCAACACACACACCTTTTCTCAAATGCCTTTGATGAAGAAGATCCACAATCTGACTTAGAAAGCTAAAGCAAATCTACCTCAAGTATAATCTATAACATAACTCTTCATACATATGAAAACCTTAGCCTTTTCAACCCTAGCCTTTTCCATGAGAGATCCCTCATTATATAGGGTGAAAGAGGGATGGATGAGGAGATTAGGATGATCCCAATAAATCAGAGAAGCAAGTAATATCCAAACCGATCGGAGGACACCTCATATTCTATAAGATTCCCTTATAGAACATTCGTGGATTTTGACTTTTCCCCTTGCTTAAGAATCATCGCACCCTATGCACAGGTAGCCTGCTGTTACAAATTATTTTCGTCACCATTATTACCATTAATGATGTAAACCTATCTGTTGTCTTCAGAGGGATGAGTGACTTGAATTCATAAGGAAAGAAGGGAGAACAACTTTACTTGAGAGATGAAATCATATTTTCCTTTGTAAAAAACCTAGTAAGGAGGAACGTCACACCTTGTCCAGTTCTAGAAGTGCGACGATCCCATATCGTCGCATGCTGTACTAAACCTATCCCGCAACATTGTTGCACTCTGCTCTGTTATAGGGGTGCGATGATTTTCGTACGTGGGAAAAATGAGCATATTCTCGATGCTTCTAGAAGGAGAAACTTCTATGGTGAGGTGGCCTCCGAAAGGTTTGGATCTTACTTTCTTTTCTGATTTAGTGGGATGATCCTAACCTCCTCACCTTATCCTCTTCAAATTATAAAAGGAGAGGATCTCTCATAGAAGAAGTTAGCTTGGGAAATTAACTTGGAAAAGTTGGCTATAGCTTGATTGAATAGTAATTGTGAGTAGCTATCAGATCTATAGTCACAGAATCTGTGGATCATAAGTGTGTGGGAAGCAAGGGAATGTTGGAAGGGACCTTACAACATCAAGGAATTGGTTGTGTTCTCCTTTTCATATCTTTAATACAATGATATATTTCTTTCCCATAAAATTGGTCTTATTTTATTGTATGACTTCTTGATCACATACATAGGTTTTGTTGAGTATACATTGTTTCTTTCACTTCGTTGGCTTGTGTCTTTTTTACAGGTTCAATATCCCATAAGCCTTGGAACAAAGCGAGGATGAAACTAGCGAGGACAAAAGAAATTTAAAAGGTATGCCATTTATCTCTTGTTAGTTAGTATGCTTGATAATTAAAACTTAGGGAAAGTTTTATATTTTGTCTTGTTTTGTTCTAGTTTCGGGGTGAAACTAGGGAGATTTGTTTGTGTCTGCACTTACCAATTAATCTGATAACAAAATTGGCGACTCCAGTGGGGAACAAATTGTTTTCCTAGTTTTTCTTGTTTTCTTGCTTTGATTAATTGGGTTTTGTTTTCTGAGTCACTGGGAGATCCAGATGAACTCTCTGATAGTTCAATTTCACTGGAAAACCTTCATGCTTTTTATTTTTTCCTTTTTCCTTTGATCGTTGCACTTTTCTTTGAGAGACAATGCAACAATCTAGGGTAGACGCACCCTACCTTTAGACACAGTGTGACGTCGTCGCACTGTACTGTTCTCTGGCCCGTGACGATCAAGGATCATTGCACTGTGTTGGCTGGTAGCTCGCGACGATCTAGGATCGTCGCACTGTGTTGGTTGGTAGCCCGCGACAAGTTTGCGAAATTTTTTACTCTTTGATGGTTTTCCCTACCCAGATCTGTGATAAGTGTTTGGGGTGATTTGTTAAGTATGATTACAATCTTCTTGACAACTTTGAATCTACTTTTATCCATATTGTCTTTATTTTATCTTGTTTTCTTTTGAAAGATTCTATCTCTTGCTTTGAGTGTCTTTCTGTTTCAAAGCATTGTTTTTTGTTTAGAATTTTTTAGTGAAAGAACACTTCTTTTTCTGAATAGTTCGTGTTAAAAGATAAAATTTGTTTGGGTTTCTTTGTTTTATAGAGATTTTCTGTTTCTTTTAGCTATCTTTGAAAACAAAAAAAAATTAATTTCTTGCTTTGCATTAGATTGGGGGCATCCTTTCATTTGAAGTAGCCAAAATGCATGGTTTTTGGCATTTTTGGTCTTGAATTCTGAAAAATTTCCCCCCTCATGGAAGGGGGGGGACCAAGAATTATGTATTGATGTACAATCTCTTTGTCTCATTCTTGAAGATCTTGATATTGATGAGTTTAATAGAATTTTGGGACATTGCGCATCTGTGAATGATAAACATTTTCTCCTTCTCGTAGTATAACTTTCATTGAAGTGAAAAATTTGCATTCTCATTTCTTTGCATTGTTTAGGGTCATTCAAAACATCATTTAGTCCACTCCATTTTCCTCTTGAGTAAACAACAACCTTAAAATAAAGCGCTTATAAAAAATGATTAGACATTTTTATGTTTTCTGGTAGCAAACGTACATTAGATTAGTTGTAGGGCTTTGGAATAGGTGTGAAAGATAACTTTCCAAAGTGGTAAACAAACATAGTATCTTGTGACAGGGAGAGTTAAATCCACTTGCTACATTTTGTCCTGGGAATCCCTTCTAACACAAGGGTCAATCACGAGGTCACATTAGGACTGGAAAAGTTACTCACCTTGCTTTGTTGGTCTTAGTGTAGAGATTGCACATATTATTGGGTGTCACTTGAGAAGAAAATCTTGTGGGGACCTTCTCGAGTTGATTTCAAGCTTAGATACCCTTCCCTTGTGCGTGGATTGGACTGTTGAATGCTTCCCCAGGCATCATTGTCGTAATTGGTAACCTTAGTATCCTATCTCTTTAGGGTCTTTACATGAGGTTACTGTGGAGGGGAAAGTCTTCACGTTACCTGGAATCGACGTTGGCCAAAATCACTCAGGTTCCTTGGAGGGTATACCCATGATTATGTGTGGGAGCTTGCACCAGGGTGTAAGTTCATTAAGAAGGTCGTCAACGTAACTTTTCCACCCACTCTATCTCAACCCCTTCTTACGTTGTTCCCGTGACGTTGGATTTCATCACCAACTAGTGCGTTCATTGTGAGAATGTTTTGTTTGTTTGTTTTCTTACTAGATTTTTAGAGCGTGCTGTTTGTTTTCCCTAGAAGACTCTAGGTTGGATATTTATTTAATGGTGTTAGTTCCCAGAACGACCAATGAAGGAACCCCTACTTCGGGGGAGCCTTTTGTTTTTCCTGCTTACGAAAACATTGGTCTTCTTTACATCGCTACTTTGAGCCTTCTCGGTCACATGATTGGATTACCGGTATGGCTGTTTTCCACTTAGGTAATCCTGAATGTAGAAAGTGCTTCGGTTGTAAGTACTTACCCCCAAGAACATCAACATCATGTTGATCCTTTGTCTTCTTTGGCAGTAAGATCTTCTTCTCCTTCTTCTTATGCAAGGTCTTCTTCTATTTCATATTCTTTGCCGAGTGAAATCTTTGAAGCTAGTAACCTGGTGATAAGAAGAAGAAGAAAAGGAAGATTAAGAAGACTAAAAATAAGAAAGGGTCAAAACTTCCAACCACTTCCGGACATGTTGGAAAGAAACCAGTTACTATTAATCATGCTGGGAATGTTGATGATTCCAAGATCACCCAAACAACCCATAAGCCCAAGTACCCTTGCAGGATTTGTAAGGGTAGACATCTTCTTAAGGATTTACCTAGTCTATCTAGGGTTATAGAAGCATGGTCTACACACTCTCGCCAACCCATGTCATTAGCCTCTGAACAACATGTTGATGACCTCCCATCAACTAGTCAAGATACCATTGGGAAGAATAAAAGTAGAGTCAAGTTTCCTTGCAGGTTATGCAGAGGGAGTCATCAAACTCACCTTTTCCCTCGTATGGACGAAGCCTCAAAATTACTGGAAGATATGATAGTTTCCCAGCCTCAAATTCCATATTCTTACTGCAACCTTTCTCTCAACCCACCTGTAGTTGATGGAATGATCAATCCGGTCCCTTTGTTGGTCCGTTCGATTGATCAGGTATTCAATATGGTCACGTCCTTAGTTGAACCAATTGACCAAGTGGTTGATCCAATCCTATCCTCGCTTGATCTCACTCTCCTGTTAGAGAGTTAAAACCAACCGATCTATCCATTTCCAACCATCGACCCCATTCTCCCCTTGGAGAATGCAACCCTAGTGGTCGATCTAATATTTTCATCGGTCGATCCTACACTCCCACTAGAGAGTAAACCCCATACTGCTCACATTTTTCTTGTTGATACAGAATATACCATGTCAGGGGGTATTCCTCCTTCTCCTGAGGAACCCCCTCCAAGTAATGAGGCCATCCTTTTTTATTGGGGTGCACTAAATGGACCTTGTCTTCCCTCTCACATTCCTTTCAAGATTACAGTACAAATTTTTGGTCAGGACATTCCTCAGACGCTGATAGACGAAGGTGTGTCCGTTAGAATTTTTTCCTCTATTTCTTGGAAATATTTGGGCTATCCTCAGCTTGTGTTGGTTATGCAGAATATGTTAGCTTTTAACAGAAGAACCAGTCACCCTTTAGGGGTCCTTCCTCAGTTTCTCGTAACTTTGGGAGGGAAAACTATCTTTACTAATATTATGGTAGTCCAAGACCCCTTGGATTTCGATTTACTCCTTGGGTGAGATTATGTCTATGCCATGAAAGATATCATGTCCACTCTTTTTCGTGTGCTATATTTCCCTCATAATGGAAGAATTGTGACTATTGATCAAATTTTGTTCATTGGCCCTGACTTGATCATCAACTCAATAACCTCCCTAAACGGTTCTTATATGCATACGGTATTGTTGGGCACTTTAATTTTCTAAATAAATAGATAATTGAGGTGTTCAATATGAATTGTCAAACCCAGGGAAGTTTTGTTATTGTAAGATAATTGTGCACAGTCTATGCTAGATTATGAAAGCAAACACTAATCATGTTGCAGTACTGAAAGAAACAGAGTTGAAAAGATGAACACTAACACAAGTTGTTGACACAACTGGAGTTCTAATCTACTGTTGCAGGATTGAAAACACACTTGCATAATTGAAATCTAATTTGATGAGTGTATAAGAATCCTAGATTATCTAATCTATTCTAGTTTTGTATTTTACTCTTGCAAAAGGAAATTCTGTGCTAATTGCCGAAAGGAAGTCTACTTAATTGCAGAAATGAATTCACACTTTTATGTTCTTTTTCTTGAAAACAGAGATTTAATCTGATGCAGAAAAGGGAAAGCAATTCTCCAGCAGTATTCAACAATTGATTCTGACTCTCATGAGACACACTGATGTGCATTAACAGAAAGGAACTGATCTATAACAACAAATGCATTCTAGAAATGTTAAATAGATAAATCATCCAAATCAAAGCAGTTAATCTAAAAATCAAAATAGAGGGGAGTCTGTGAGGAAGGTGGGCCCTTTCCTTCTCACTGAATCCACTCAAAAAATACTATAGTAGGTTAAAGAAACTCAATTCAATTCTTTATTAACTCGCAAAAATGTTCAGATACAATATGCTTAACTTCACTCTCTTTTCCATAGCTAATATTCAGTACCAATGATTACAAAAGATCTGCTATTTAAAGATAGATTCATTCAGCTAAACAGACTCATAACAGCCTTGCGAATCCGAGATTCTTAAGCTGTTCATTTGATACAAAAGATCTGTTATCTTCACAAAATATGGAAAAATAATCTTGATCACCAGCGTGAACCAAAACATGTAACAACCTTGAGGATCGGTCTTCAGGATTCGTATTTGAATGATATACCATCTTCCAAGATCAGTGGGCATCTGTTGCATTAGGTGTAATAGTCTTCCAAGAAAGGTGCGCAGTTGCTATAGTCATGTAACAACATGTAGAACTGGTGCAAGGTTGTAACAACTGGTGTAACAACAACGATCTTTCTTCAAGACTTGGCTGTTCTACACATTTTTCTCATTAGTTGCACATTCAGGGGTAAAATATGAGAAACGCTACCAATCAAACATGTTAAGTAAATAAGAATATAAAATCAAGATCAATGATTCATACCTTGGGAAAAACGGTCTTAGCAAACATTATAGTATGCATTTAGCATAGAAATTATAAGGTTGAATGAGAAAAATATATAGTGAAAAGGGGACATTTTTGGGTCCTAACATGCCCCCCAACTGAAGACATTTCATGTCCTCATGCAAAACACATTCAAGCCCTACTTTCAATTTGAGTTAGGGAAGTGAATCCTCTAATGAAAACTGCTAAGACACATCGCTAAGTACGGGTATGGGAAAAACTTGTGTGTACCCCAAACATCTGGTGTTTCAAAAATATGCCTTTGTTGCTTTGTCTTCAAGAACATAATTAGTTTGAGTGTGTAACAAAGGTTCTTTTGTAAAATCTGCTGGTAAACCATCAACTACTCTATTACATTGAGATTTCCTCTGCCTTACTAGTTTTTGTGGAGTAGTAAGGTCATACTCTGTCTTGACTGAGAGATTGGCTAGTTCTTTAGCATGACTAGTGACTGGTACTTTCACTATTTTATACCCTGCCTGAAAGTAAATATTACCACATTCATAGCACATGTGCTCTCTATTTTGGTCCATAACAGCTTTTGTCAGTGCTAATATGTCCAAGGCTACCCCCTCCGAGTTTTTCTGTCGAGAAACCTGCAATTCCTTCTCTAGGGAAGCCAACTCTGCTTTGAAGCTTTCATTTTCCTTCATTAGTTGAGAAATCTTGGAATTTTCTGTATCCTTTATGTTCTTCTCAATTTGAGCAAACAACTGAGAAAGTGGCACATCCTCACTATGTTGTGTAACTGATTCTTTTATGGAAGATACACTCATGATAACTGGTTCTTGTGTAACAACTACTTCTGGCGTGACTGGTTCTTGTGGAACAATATCTTTTTGGGAAGTTGGCTCTTGTGTAACAACTAGTTCTGGCATGACTGGTTCTTGTGGGACAATCTCTTCCTGGGTAGCTGGTTCTTGTGTAACAACTAAGTTCTAGGAGGAGGCTGGTTCTTGTGTCACAGTCATTTTGTTGGAAGGGACTGGTTCTTGTGTAACAACCACTTCTTTATCAACAAAGGAAAATGGATGAAGAATGGGTATTGCCTGTTCCATATTCTTCCATCTAACTGTTGCTTTAGTAGACCTCGCTGACCTAGTTTTCCTCCTAGGTAATGTAGAGACAAAAACATGGGATTTCCTTTTATTTGATTTAGGAGAAGGAGGGTGTTCTTCAAAAACTAGGCAAGGAGAAGGAGGGCATTCTTCAACAACTAGACAAGGAGGAAATTCTGGGATGATGGGGTCTGATATAATCTGTACATATTCACTTGTCGAGTGATGCATAGAATCATCAGGCAGAGCCAATGATTCTGCTTTCATTCATGTACATTCGTCCTGCAATGATAAAATGGTTTCTTGAAATTCCTTGCATAAGGTAAAACCTGGAATACATACCTCCATAAAATCAATTAGGGTCTGAGTATCAACAAAATCAGGAAACTCTGTGGCAGCGTCTGGTGCAACTTTGTCAATGACTCTCTGAGATTTTCTTCTAGGTTGACATTTTCTTTTATGAGACGATTCATTGGCAATGACAATAGGGGCTTGAATGACTGTTGCAACAATAAGAGGGTTTTGAGTTTATTCTAGTGCAACTTTGTCGATGCCTCTTTGATATTTTCTTTTGGTTTGACGTTTTATTTTCTGAGACAATTCACCGACAGTGATAGTAGGGGCTTGAACGATTGTTGCAACATTAGGAGGGTTTTGAGTTGTTGCTGGTTCAACAGGAGATTAATTTGACGTATTGGAATTTACAGTGGGGGCTTGAAATGCTGTTGCAGTGGACCGTTCTGACCTTGTTCTCTTCTTCGGTAAAGTAGAAACAATAGCAGGGGTTTTCCTTTTCTTAGCTTTATGAGTAGGAGTGAGTTCTTCAACAACATCTGTTACAACCAAGGGCTGGGGTTCATGACTTGGTCTAGGGATTGCGTTGTCAACTTTTGACTCAAGCACAACTGCAGGGATAGGGTTTAGTTGTTCTGGCTCAACACTGTCGATGATTTTCTAAGTTGTGTTAGAGGTGCTTCTGGTTTTTTGTGTGGTTCTCGGAGTTGATTTACGGGCAGTTACGGTCGGGGATTTAACTATTGGTGCAGTCGAAGGCACATGATTTGGATGCTCGGGGTTGGCCATAACATCAGGCATAGAATTTGGTTGTTCTTCCACTTCAGGTAACGGGTCATTTAAAATTCCCATTCCTCTACGAATCAACAACCCTATCAGTCTGTGATTGGAAAGACAATTCATGGGATGCTTCGATCTCTTGAAAAAGTGAGCCATATTATGCAAGGAATGAAGAAGGTAATAAGGGATGTTTATTATCTTCTGATTTCTTAAATGTGATAGTAGTATAAAATCAGAAAAATAAACTACTTGATATCTTCCTTCACATGTAATGTACCTTTTTACATATTGTGATACTTTCCCCTATGGTTCTGGTAAGGAACTTACATTTGCACCTCGAACCTTGGTCTGAACTTTCTCATTGTCCATGAGAAAACCCTTCTGTGCATCGAGAAGATGTGCTTTTCTGTTAAACCATGTTTCTCCTGTTGTCGACAACCCTGTCACAGCAGCCATTCTTTCTTCTGTCACTGGAATCCTCACCCCATGCACCATTGAATACCCTTCTGTGAGATTTTGATTAAACTCCAATACCTCTGCTTCATTAAAGCCTTGTAGCTTCTTAGAATAAGAAATCTAGTCAGCCTGCAGAAATAATTGGTAAACATCCGAGTGTAGCAGCAATGCATCCAGATTTTCCGGTTCATACCTCACAGCTGATCCTCCCATGGCGTCTCTTTAGAGTCTAACAGTCACTTAGGATGAGAAACCGACACCTAAACCAGAGACACAACAAGTTCGAACGTGGATTTCATAAATAACGTAGTGTCTTAGTGGAAATAAGCGTGGTCGAAAGGTGGCGTAGGTGATTATAAAAAGGGATTTTAATGTTAGGTCGGCATAGATTTTCGCTCCCCCCAACTAATCGGATTGACTCATGGTTTAACGAATTTAGGACAACCGGTAGGTAGGAATTAAATCTTGCTTCCATATCTACATTACTTTGACACGTAATATTAGTTACGTGCCTCATAACTTACCGCACGAACCGATCTGTCGGAGTAAATGCACTATCCAACCGCCATCTGATCCGCATGGAATAGCTGTAATGATGAGAGATGGCTCTGGAACATGAGAAATGATGATATGACAAGTGGAGCATAGTTGGAGTCCTTTCATTAGTTGACCGGGAGGAAATCTGCAGATGTGGAGTTAAGTAATGATGAAGCAACATTGTCTGTCAGAGAGAGCAGAAAAGATAGCAATAGAACTGAGAAACCAACAATGTTTCAGCATGGAAAAATAACAGAGATGCGAAAAATGGGTGAAGTGGCATGTAAAATAGCGAACAAGAATAACAACGGTAGGTGTATCAACACGTATTTTTGGCCGGACTGGTGGAATTAGGTGTAGCAGCATGTAAATCGACCAAATTGTCGGGAAAATGGTGGAACAACATGTAAAGTGAAATGACAAAATAGTCGAGAAAATGGTGTAATAGCATGTACATCGACCAATTTGTCAGAAAAGAGTGTAACGGTATGTAAAGTGACCATGGTGTAACAACATGGAAAGAGGTGTAAAAACATGTAACCCAGTCGAACAAAGAATTCCTTAGTTTTCCAAAAACTACTCCGTCGATTCCCTTCACTGTAATCTACCTTGTTGTTCTTCAATCCATCTGCACACAAGTATTTGCCTGATACCCTTCTAGGCCGATTTTATTAGAAAAGAAAAAAAATGAAATATAAAGGTTTATTTATATACAAGGTTTATTTATAATAGGTTGTTCTTCAATCCATTCGCACAATTTATTTATATACAAGGTTTTATTGAAAGAAAAAAGTTCTAAGGTTTAGAAGGGGAAGGAGCAAGCTCCATTCCCTTTAAAAATTGATAACCCGTATCAGCTGTACATCTGGATGTAATTTGTTTTTTGGAAAGTGGACGTTGATATAGGTGCAAGCGATGACCATTTGCATGTAACTATGTATTGGATCCATCAATAGTGATCAACCTCACTGTCCCATTGGGAAAAACATTGTCTACTTCGTAAGTTCCTAGCCATCTTGTACGTATCTTACCCTGAAACTCTTTAAAGCGTGAATCATACAACAAAGCCCAATACCCCTTTTTGAATAATGTCTTCTTGATGAATCGATCATGCCACTTGGTTCTTTGCTATTGAATCACTGTGGTTTGATGAATAACGTCCAAACGCTTCTCATCCAACTCATTTAGTTGTTGCAGTCTGGCCTTCTGTGCCATAGTCAAGTCTAGATTGACTGCTGATGCAGTTCTTAAGGTTTTGATTTCGAACTCAATGGGGAAAACAAGGCTCTTCCCATATACCAGTTCATAAGGATAAAAACTAGTTGTGTTCCTCTAGGTGGTTCGATGAGCCCATAGAGATTCATGCAATTTGTCAGACCAATCCCTACAATGCTCCCTCACTGTTTTAGTAAGAATAGATTCTATTACTTTGTTTGTACTTTCCACCTTCCCATTACCTTGGGGATGATATGGAGAAGCTATTCTATGCAAAACATGATATTTATTGAGTAGGGCTTCAAACTTATGTGATGTGAAAGGTGGTCCCCCATCAGTTACTAATTCTCTGGGAACACCAAACCTAACAAAGATGTCTTCAAATAAAAATTCTAAGACAACTTCTTTTGAAGCTCTGATGAGTGCTTTTTCCTCAACCCGCTTGGTCATGTAATATGTGCATACCAATATATAGACTTTATGATTGGAAGGTGGGTTAATGGGCCCTACAAAATCCAAGGCCCATCTCTCAAAAGGATCTAAAATAACTTGAGGCTGGAGAGGCATCTCATCCCTATGGTTTGGCTGACCGATTTGCTGGCAACTGTCACAGGCTTGGACATACTTCCTTGCATATTGAAATATTGTGGGCCAAAAATATCCCATTCTCAAAATTTTATGCCCAGTCATTTTATCAGCAAAATGACCCCCACAAGGGCCATCATGGCAAGCTTTAAGCAGATCATAAACTTCATCATGTCTCACACATATTCTGATTTCTTGATCCAGGCCTATGTAGAAAAGGTATCCCCCTATCCAACTATACCGAGCACTCTTCTTAATAATATTCCTTCTTTCTCGGGGCGATAGATGTGGATGTACCTTCCCTGCAACCAAATAATTAGAAATGTTTGCATACCAAGGTGAGTGAGCAAATACTGCAAACAAATGTTCATCTGGAAAGGAATCATCTACAAATGAATTATCATCATTTATATTCAATCTTGAGAGAAAATCAACAACCACATTTTCTTTTCCTGGTCTATCTACTATAGTGATGTCAAATTATTGTAGTAATAACAACCATCTTGTTACTCAGGAATTAGTAATAGGTTTATTCATCAAATATTTAATTGTTGAATGATCAGTATGAATAAAAGTAGAATAACCAGTGAGATAATGCATGAATTTATTGATCGCATAAACTACTACCAAGAATTCTCTTTCTGTAACTATATAATTTAACTCAGCAGGAGCCAAGTTCTTGCTGATATAGTAGATAAAATAGGGAGCTTTGTCCTCCTATTTCCCTAGAACTGCACCAATTGCAGTATCAGAGGCATATGAATAAATATGAAATGGCAGAGCCCAATTGGGCCCTCTCAAAATGGGGGTTGTGGACAATTTTTGTTTCAGATTTGCAAAAGACAATTCGCACTTGTCAGTCCAACTAAAGTCAACATCTTTTTTTAATAGAAAAATAAGGGAGAGGCAAGTTTGGAATTTGTTTTAATGAATCTCCTGTAATATCCAACATTCCCTAAAAAGATTCTTACCTATTTCAGAGTTGATGGAGTTGGAATGTCCAAAATTACCTGGATTTTGGTTGGGTCTACCTGAATTCCTGCATAAGAAATGAAGTGTCCCATCACCACACCTTCGCTCACCATCATATGAAACTTTTCTGTACTTAGAGAAAGATGAGACTGTATACATATTTTGAGTGCTTTTTCTAGATTAGCTAATGCTTAATTGAAATCAGTACCATAAGGTGTAAAGTCATCTATGAATATTTCCATACAGTCATTCACTATATCAGAGAAAATACCAATTACAGCTCTCTAGAAAGTGGTTGGTGCATTACACAAGCCAAATGGGAGAACCTTGTAGGAAAATGTATCCCAAGGGTTGGTAAAGGTGGTCTTATCTTGATCATGTGGAGGAATTGTTATCTAGTTATAGCCACTGAATCCATCTATGAAAGATAATTTTTTTTCCCAGATAGGTTGTCTAGAACCTGATCAATAAATGGCAGAGGAAAATGATCCTTCTACGTGGCCTTATTCAGGGCTCTATATTCCACACACACTCTCTATTTACCATTATTTTTAGGCACAATAACCAAGGGTGAAACCCACTCACTGTCTGATATAGGGTAGATGAATCCGACATTTAGAAGTTTCTGGAGTTCTTCCTTAACTATCTCTTTAAGATTAGGGTTCATTCTCCTTTGGGGTTGGAAAATGGGTCAACAATCTTCCTTAATGTATATATGGTGGGTGCATAGTTAAGAGGAAATTCCTTTCATATACATGTAATCCCAAGAAATTGCCTCTTTATTTTCAATCAATAACTTCATCAACCGTTTAGTTTCAACAGAAGATAAATCGTGATTTATGTTCAGGATTTTTCTAGGCTCGATTTCTATAGCGATGCTCTTAGAAATGACTTTAGGAAATAATTCAACTGTTTCAGTGTTTGCTGTTACAACTGAATTAACTTGATTTACAATAGTTTCAGAGAACATCTCTACGCTGGCTCCTTCCTGGGCTGTAGGGTCAAAGATTCTAATCAATTGGTGATACGTGTTTGGTGTAACAACATAGGGGTCACTGATAAAGCTATTGATTATCTCATCCTCTTTCTCATCTTTAAAACTCAAGGCTTTTCCTATGGTTAGCACAGACAGAGCGCTATCATCCTCAATGTCCATCCATATAGAATTTTCGGGTTCCACACTGGGTGTAGCATGACGATAAAGGGTAAGTTTCTTGGTATCATAACCATCATAGATGGTCATTGAATCAGATCTACAACCAATGAAGGCATCGGTTGTAGCTAAGCATGGTCTTCCTAGAATTAGAGGATGACCCCCCCAAACGAGTTTTAGGTTTCAATACGACAAAATCAATAGCTAGATCATCGATTACTCCTTTTGGTTTGATAGTAGAATGATAAGCTAATTCTAAAACAATAGGAGTAGGTTGGACTTGCATTCTGAGTTGCAGCAATTGTGTCGTTTCAATTGGCATAATATTAATTGCTTCCCCTAAATCAACTAACACATTGGGAATAAATGTCTGTCTTATTTTGACAGTGACTGTAGGGTTTCCTAGGTCGCCATTTTTAATAGGTGGGGTTTTTCCTAACATAAGTTCAGACAATTCTCCCACTACGTGTACTGTGAGGGGGTCCCTAGGTTTCCTTCCAGGATTTTTGATACAGAGGTCTCTCACAGTCTTCGCATAAGTAGGGACATCTCTAATCACTTGCAATAGTGGAATGCTAACATACCTATTTTTCAATTCTTCTAAGAGATTGAAGGATGGTAATTCCACAGTTTTGGTAATTTCTAATCTTTTAGGGAATGAAGGGTCTGCTAATTCTATGATAGGTTCGCTAGTTTCCTCTGTATCAACAGATGGTTTTTCCCTCGAATCCTTATGTGATTCTAAAGATGGATCATCTTCAATTATTGGCTCGACTATTCTCCCTAATCTCAATTTTGTCTCATTACAGGGCATAGGGGTAATAGACAAATCTGGCCCATTGCGTATATCGATATTCTGAACGACCTTATTATTTGGATTTGGGTTAGGTTGCACAAGCATATGAGGTCATAAGGGAGGATTGTTCTGTGGGGTATTGGGAGGCAACTGCAGCTTCTGCTACTGGTACTGGGGTTGGAACTGTTGTTGATAGGGGTTCTGTTGGTGATGATTTTGATAAGTAAGCTGTTGTTGAGGGTTTCTCCAATATGGGTTCCATTGCCCAGGATGATTATTTTGTTGGGGAATAAGTACCCATGCATTGGGATCCTGATAAGGAGGTGGCATCTGATTTGGAGGGGGGGCATTAATCTTACCATATTGAAGCTGATTGTTCACATTATTCCAATAATTAAGTGTTGCAGGAGAGAATTGAGGGTTTATACCTTGACCTCGTGGCTACCATTGTCTCCTCTATGTTATTAGATATGAATCCTCCACTTCCTCATTTGTTGCCTTCATTGATTCTTTTACACCTAGTAGGGAGGGACATTTTTCAATGGCATGATCTAATTGACAAATAAGACATACCTGGACACTATTCAGTGGGCACTCCCTTGGTGGATGTTTGTCTCTGCATTTTGAATAGAAAATGGACAATGCTCGATATGATTCTACTTGTATCTGTTTGATCTGCAGAGTATCAATTTGTGAAGCAAAAGAGTTAATCATTTCTATTTTTAAATCTTCTAACAAATTACCTTTTTCTTCTCTTGTTTCCCCTCCATTGGATGATTTCTGTACCCTTGAAAAAGTGGCATCCTTGGTAGCTGGATCATTCCTTGTAGATCCTCGAGAGAATATCTTACAAAGATTTACAATGTCTTCATAGGATTCCTTCGATATATCTCCCTTGCCAAGCATATTCAACATATCTAAACAATCATATCTAACTCCTTTTAGAAAAATAGTTTTGAGAATGTCCTTACTCACATATGGATGTCTAGAACTTTGTAGATTATACTAGAGTCTCTCCACAAAATATTCAAGGGTCTCATCCTCCTTCTGAGACATCCTAAACAGTTCCTCTCTTTGTTCCCTCATTCGACATTAGTCTTGGTATTTGTTCAGGAAAAGCTGCCTCATTTGTCTCCATGTTGAAATAATCTCTCCTCCAAGGCTCATGAACCATCTTAACGCATTACCCTTCAATGTAGCTAGAAACAATTTAAGCTTCTTCATAGTGGTAGTGTAGTCATAGCTTCTACACATAATATCAAATTCAAACAAAAACTCATCTGGATCCTCAGTAGATAATCCATGGAAATTTGGCAGGGCTGAGAGAGGTATGTTATTCATAGGATCCATACCCCGTGTGGGAATATTAGTAATATGAAAGACCAGGGTAGAGATAGTATTTTCATCATTTACCTGACCTTCATTGTTCAATATATCCTCACAGTGGAGATCTTGTTCATTATCTCCTTGATTTTCCATATGTGCTCTTTCTCTTCACTCAATACGGAAAGCATCCCACTGCTCCTTAGTGGCTATCTGTCTGTTGATCTGATAAACAACTTCTTCTGGCTTTTCCCTGTTCCGAGCTACACTTTCTTGATCTTCAATATTCTCCAGTGTTGTGTGCTGATTTGTTGGTGACAAATCTTTAGCTTCAGCCCCTGATGAAAATGATGTTTCAAAATGGGGTAGTTCTGATGTTTGAGTAATATGTCTTCTTGGAGGATTTGAAGGGTGAAAGATAGATCCCGAAGAAGAATATGCTTTGGCTATAATATCATCAACAAAGGTTGGCCTTACCAGTGCATGATTCCTTCCACCACATCCTCTAGTACCTATAGGGTTAGTATTTTTGGGGATGCGTCCTCTTGTTCCTTGATTCATGAAGACTACTCATTCCTAAGAAAAGAAAACTAATGCGCTTACAAGAATCTATAATTATCTTCCCTGGAAACGACGCCAAAATGTTGGGCACTTTAATTGTCTAAATAAATAGATAATTAAGGTGTTCAATATGAATTGTCAAACCCATGGAAGTTTTGTTATTGTAATATAATTGTGCACAGTCTATGCTATATTATGAAAGAAAACACTAATCAAGTTGCAGTACTGAAAGAAACAGAGTTGAAAAGATGAACAGTAACACAAGTTGCTGACATAGCTGGATTTCTAATCTAATGTTGCAGAATTGAAACCACACTTGCATAATTGAAATCTAATTTGATGAGTGTATAAGAATCTTGGATTATCTAATCTATTCTAATTTTGTATTTTACTCTTGCAAAAATAAATTCTATGCTAATTGCTGAAAGGAAGTCTACTTAATTGCAGAAAGGAATTCACACTTCTATTTTCTTTTTCTTGAAAACAAAGATTTAATCTAACGCAGAAAAGGGAAAGCAATTCTCTAGCACTATTCAATAATTGATTCTAACTCTCATGAGACACATTGATGTGCATTAACATAAAGGAACTGATCTGTAACAAAAAATGTATTCTAGAAATGTTAAACAGATAAATCATCCAAATCAAAGCAGTTAATCTAAAACTCAAAACATAGGGGAGACTGTGAGGAAGGTGGGCCCTTTCCTTCTCACTGAATCCACTCGAAAAAGACTATAGTAGGTTAAAGAAACTCAATTCAATTATTTATTAACTCGCAAAAATGTTCAGATACAATATGCTTAACTCCACTCTCTGTTCCACAACTAATATTCAATACCAATGATTACAAAATATCTGCGATTTAAAGACAGAGTCATTAAGTTAAAACAGACTCATAACAACCTTGAGAATCCGAGATTCTCAAGATGTTCGTTTGATACAAAAGATTTGTTATCTTCACATAATCTGGAAAAATAATCTTGATCACCAGCGTGAGCCAAAACATGTAACAACCTTGAGCATCGATCTTCAGGATTCAGATTTGAATGATATACTAGCTTCCAGGATTGGTAGGCATCTATTGCAGCAGGTGTAACATTCTTCCAGGAAAGGTGCGCAGTTGTTGTAGTCATGTAACAACATGCAGACCTGGCACAAGGTTGTAACAACTGGTGTAACAACATCGATATTTCTTCAAAACTTAGTAGTTCTACACATTTTGATCATTAGTTGCACATTCATGGGTAAAATATGAGAAACACTACCAATCAAACATGTTAAGTAAATAAGAATATAAAAGCAAGATCAATGATTCATACCTTGGGAAAAAGGGTCTTAGAAAACATTATAGTATGCATTTAGCATAGAAATGATAAGGTTGAATGAGCAAAAGATATAGTGAAAAAGGGACATTTATGGGTCCTAACAGGTATCACCCCTGCCACAGGTCAATTATGTGGTGTTGTCTCCCATGCCTTTAGCTGCGAATGAATATGAGCCTCTCACTGTAAGCTCAGTCTCTTATGACTTAGATCCGGTAGTTGACATGGTGATCTCTTCGATAGGGATTTTAGATCTTGATCTCCTTACCCCTATCGTGACCCTCGACATGTGTTCCTTCTAGAGTGTGTTTTTTCCGTCAAGTGAAGATCTCTTGGAAGCCATGATCGAGTTTTTTCCCTTGACATGGTGTCCTTCCAGAGCATTGTCCTCTTGGAATCCATGATCAATAAGACGAGTTTGAGCATGGTTTTCTGATTTCAAGCTCGTTAAAAAATGAAACCAGATGTGAGCATAGTTATTGTTTCTATTTCAAGCTTGTTAAAAAAGGAAACAGAGGTCTGGGGATTGAATCTGGATTCTTGAGCATAGTTTTTATTCTCTGTAGCAAGCTCATTAAAAAATGAAGTAGATTTCCCCCCCTCTCTGTTTGAGTCAAGTTCTTCATCTAGTATTTGAAGCTTCATTTCATTCACCTTTGTAGTTGGATGAAACAAAGCTTGGGGGGCATTTTCTTATAGCCTCTAGACTTCATCCTGAAGTTAAGCCTCTAGATTCTTAAGCTGGGGGCTAAGTACCAACCATCCCTGGATAATGCGTTGGGAAGTCACAAGCGTAGTTTTTTGTGGTTCAAGCTTGTGTAAAAATGAAACCACCTACCTCAAGCATAGTTTCCTCTGGTTCAAGCTTGTGTAAAAATGAAACCAGGTCCAAGCATAGTTTTGGATAGTTTTAAGCTTGTGTAAAAATAAAATCTATCCCAAGCATAGTTTTTTTTGTTTTAAGATTGTGTAAAAATAAAATCTATCCCATGCATAGTTTTGTTTTGTTTTAAGCTTGCGTAAAAATGAAAACAATCCTGAGCTTAGTCTTTGTTCTTTCTCATGCTTGTAAATCAATGAGAATGTAACCGAATATAATTTTATCACTTTTTCGGACTCGTAAAGGTTATATGAAAAAGGAACCCCTTGGAGTTCCATTTAAGCTCTTTTCAGACTCTCTAAACATGAAAAGATTGCTGAGCGATTTTGTTCTTTTCACGTTTGTTAAAGTATTTGAAGAAAACATTTGTTTAGCGATAGTTGATCTCTTTTTCGGTCTCATCAGACTACTTTACGAAAAATGACATTTTGGAGTTTCCTTTAAGTATTTTTCCAGACTCTCTAAATATGAAAAACCACTGAGTTTACTTTCTTTGGACTCGTAAAACAAAGATTGAAAGGCCCATATGGGACCGAACGACTCCTTCCTAGGGTTCGTTAAATATACTCTGAGGGAATCATATGAAGGATGAGATTACATTACAAGCATATGTTATCCGCCTCAAGCTTGCGTAAAAATAAAGAGGTAGTCACCAGAAATGGTCAGGGAAAAATTGGTAAATGAATGTGTCTAAACCTGTATTCTATGGAAGAGTCGCTTTTGAACATGACACCCTTTCACTCGCTTTGTGTCTAGGTTGGAAAACCCTCTTGTCTCTTGATCATACTCCTTTATAAGATTACAATCTGTTATGTGATCCCTGTTGTTGATTCATTTTTTCCAAGACAATTGTCGTGTTGTCAATATGTTCAAAGAGAAGTTCAACCCGAAAAGAATTCTATTGCGTCGATCGTTTATGCAGTCCTCAAGCCTTCTATTGCGTCGGCCATCCCTGAGTCAGTCCTGAATCACTTTTTACTCTGATCTACTTCAAATATTATTTCCCATTTCATTTCATTGATGGGGGATACATTAAGGCCCTCCTGTGATGAGTCTTTTCCTGTCGAATTCAACTCATTATCCAGGAATTAGACTTAGAAACTAATTGGTACCTTGGAACTTTCATGCCTCAATGGCAGGTTTCCTCGCTTTCGACAATGGGTTTTCATTATTGACCCATGATTGGGAGATTCCACCGAGTTTTTGACTTCAGCTCATTAATTCGTACCCTTTGGATTGTACTGGTGTACCGTGGGAGCCATTGACATTAATGGTGATTTCCCTCACACTTGTTAATGATATACACTAATGACTGGTCATCAAGTGGTTTCCACCATGTTCGACTTCAACACATGTATTCACATGGTTAGATTTGCACTATAGAGTGGTGGAGATGAAGACCCTGAATATTTTTTGACAGATTCAGGTTGCGTTGGAGTATATTCATATTGTACTGTTGCATAGATCCACACTGTATGTCTCATGGATTATTCAAATTTGAGTCTTTAACACATAGATCCACATTGTATTTTTGGTGTCTATGTTCAGATTTGAGTCATAATGGCATGGATCCACAATGTATGTTTGGTGGCCATGACCTGTCTTACTTGACATGGATCTTTGAATGTCATCATTTATGCTTTGATTCATTTGTATTATGAGTATGGGAATGCCTACCTTAGTGATGATATATTATTGTATTGTATTTCCTTGTTTGTTGGCAGGTTCCCGACTGACACCTACCTTGTTCCCTACACACACTCGACAAAGTATTTCAACTATCAATCTTTTCTAACTGCATACTTTGGGGGGCTCTCTATTACACATTATTTTCATCGCCCTTATGACCATTAATGATGTAAACCTATCTGTTGTCTTCAGAGGGATCAGTGGCATGAATTCCTGAGGAAAGAAGGGAGAATAACTTTACCTGAGAGATGAAATCATATTTTCCTTTGTAAAAACCCTATTAAGGAGGATCGTTGCACCTTGTCCAGTTCTAGGGGTGTGATGATCCTGGATCATCCCATGCTGTACTAAACCTATCTTTTGACGCCATCACACTCTACTTAGTTCTAGGGGTGCGATGATTTTTGTACGTGGGAAAAACGAGCATATTCTCGATGCTTCTAGAAGGAGAAGCTTCTATGGTGAGGTGGCCTCCGAACGGTTTGGATCTTACTCACTTTTCTGATTTAGTGGGATCATCCTAACCTCCTCACCTTATCCTTTTCAAATTATAAAAGGAGAGGATCTCTCATGGATGAAGTTAGTTGTTTTGTAGCTTGGGAAATTAGCTTGGAAAAGTTGGCTATAGCTTGATTGAATAGTAATTGTGAGTAGCTATCAGATCTACAGTCACAAAATCCGTGGATCATAAATGTGTGAGAAGCAATGGACTTTTGGATGGGACCTTACAACATCAAGGCATTGGTTGTATTCTCCTTTTCATATATTTAATAGAGTGATATATTTCTTTCCCATAAAATTGGTCTTATTTTATTGTGTGACTCCTTGATCACATACACAGTTTTTGTTGAGTATACGTTGTTGCTTTCACTTCGTTGGCTTGTGTCTTTTTTATAGGTTCAACATCCCATAAGCCTTAGAATGAAGCGAGGATGAAACTAGCGAGGACAAACAACATTTAAAAGGTATGTCATTTATCTCTTGTTAGTTAGTATGCTTGATAATTAAAACTTAGGGAAAGTTTTATATTCGGTCTTGTTTTGTTCTAGTTTTGGGGTGAAACTAGGGAGATATGTTTGTGTCCGCACTTACCAATTAATCCGATAACACATGTGATGACGCCGCAGTCCATATTTTGTGCAGCGTGTGACAATCAAGCATTTTTGCACCCCAAGCATAGAGCAGGGTGCGACGATCTTCCTTGTCATAGTTTTTGAGGGAGGAAAAGAAAACCACTTTTCTCACGGAGAAAGTCTCTTTTGATGTTTTCAAGGAACATGAAAGTGAGTTAAGAACATGTCATCAGTTGATCACTGGGGTGACCAAAATAATGTGTAACAACCATATAACAAGAAAATTGATAAATATATAAATATTTTTATGTGCAAATTTAGTGAGACCTAATTTAGATATTTAGCCTTCAAACATGTAGGTAGATGGTGCATATCGACATGATTTTTTAGGGTGTGTGGTATTCCCCAATGAGAATGTTTTGGGGGAGGCACCCCCAAGATTTAAAAAATAAAATTTTCTATAGGTATTTTATGGGTTATGGATGGTTTTTTTCCCATGGTTTTACATACCCATTAATACTACTTATTGGGTTATAGTTATGCAATGTGGTAGAAAACTAATCTACATTGTGAACAATTGAGTTGATACAATTAAAAAGGTGTGGTTGTTTAGTTGGTTCTCCCATTTTGTGTTTTTAGGGTAAATCTTGGGTAAACTGTGAGTGTGCCATTGTTTTATGTATGATTTTCTTAGGAATATGTTAGCACTTCTTCTCTTGCATAGGTTTATCAGTCACGATTTCTCCTTTTTAGTATGAAAACTAGGCTTTACTCAATTCTTTGAATTGCAAGGGAATATTTGATCCATGATACAAATTTTCTTGAGTGGGAGCTCAGTGTTGGTGATTCTTGCATGTGAAGGAAAATGAAGAGCACTTCAAGGTCAATGATATAGAATTTGAATGGCCAAGACTTAAAAGTTATGGAAGCTTAAGAATGAAGGTCTTCTTGTGGACAAAGATAAGTGGGTTGTTGTGTCATGAACACAACCCATGGGTATGAATATAGAAGACATGGAGAAGATGGATAGGATGGTGAAAAGTATGATTATCTCTATATTAAATGATGTCAGTTGTAAACAAATTTTTTCTTCAAAAAAAGTTGTATTTTTTAGGATGAATGATGACGACTTTGTGGAAAAATGTCTAATGATTTTACCATTATGATAAGAACTCAACTTCATTTGATTTATTTTTAATTAAATCTTCCTTTAAACTTTATCAATAAGAAACATGTACATGGATTTATACCAAAATATGGTTTCTAATCTCAAAATACATGACTAGGTTTAAGCTAAAATACCCACTATAATCAAGACTGATAGAAACTACCCATGGGGCCTACCCACTACACACATAAAATAAATTATGAAAGTTAGTAGAACTCAAATTTTATTGTACTTGCCTTTCTTTCCTTTTAATTTCTTGACATCCAACCATATTTTCCCCTCTATGTAGGCATCGATGCGTCAATGATCATGGACTTTTGAAAATCTTCATCAAGTGTTGAAGTACTAGCCACATCATCTAAATCAAAATATTTAGACTCATGGATACATTTTCCAAAGGTGGATCATGTCACCACTACAATTAAAAAAGTGTTTTTCTTAGGAATAGAAGTAGGCATCCTTCCCTTGGATTAAGAAATGGGGGAAATTGGAAATACTAGAGTGAGTATGGGCTTGAAAGATGATATGTTCACAAGGGGCTTGGAAGGTTCTATCTCATTGGGAGTAATGGTTTATTTCTTCCACCAAGTGGTATATTGAAGGAAAACACTAGTTCCCATTAAAATTCTTGAGACCCTTTGATTTTAGATAAGAAGTCCATAAATTCCCATGTTCAAAGAAAACCCTACATTGAAAGGAAATATTCTCATAATCCACCACCTAGGCCTAGTTGTAGTTGCCATGTCATTGGATGATTTGATAAGGAATCCATTTCTCATATCTATGTATATGTAAAGGTGAGATTGTAGTATAATATTTGGCCTAGATGGAATCACTAATGTATACATACTCATGCAATACGTCTCCAATAGCTTCTAGGGGTTGAGGTCTTCAAAACTCTAAGGATGGATTTGATAATACTGCCCAAAGTAGAACCATGAATAAGGATTCAACATGAGGGATAAAATATAGTTTTTATGGATTCTTGAATAATCCAATTCCTCACATAAAACATGGCTATTGAATTAATTCCAATCAATTCTTAGTTGAATCAAACTCAAGAACAAAGATTTATTTATTTGCATGATAAACAACCATGACTTTCATGAGAAATCCCCCCTAGGAAATTTTAATCGAAGCCTATAATTGTTCCAAATATTTCCTCAATGTATTGATTTTATGGATAACTCTATGTTCCTTAAGATAAAAATCACCAACTCAACCTAGTTGGCCTCCAAAAAAACATCAAAGGCCACCACTTTCTCGATGCAAAAGGTTACAAAGGGGGGTGATGGATATGAAAAATGCATAGCAACATGCTTAGTTATAGAATCCTCCAAGTTGTATTTGAACATAGAGGCTTTGAAGGATAGGAGGGAGCTACTCATTACAATGTTTGAGATCCAACAAAGGGGAAAGGCTCAACCATTGAATGTTCGCCAAGAATATTCAAAGAGGGCCCCTGGCCTATGGGCTATCTATTTCTTAGGTCAAGTGTAGGGATATGAGAATCCATAGAGGAGACCATGGAAACCTTAGTCTCTATGAGTTGTATAGGGGGAGATTCATGCACTTGAACGCCAATAGAAACAATAAAGGTGACCCCAACTATGACCTTCTATCTCTAGTATGTAGGCACATGGGTACTAGAAAATGGGAGAGGAAGAAGAGGCGAGAGAATACCCTCGTTCCTTCCCTTTGAGGCATAGATTAGAAAGCTCCATGAATCAAACAATGACAAAGCCCTAGATCAACAATCTCCTCTACCACTAGCGACTCCCCATTTTTTTCTACCAACAAAGAAATCATCTTTAGTTGATATTAATATTTCTAAAGAATATATATGTATTACTATGTTATGTTCTTTCCCAAATACATGAGATAATATTGTTGTGGCCATCAATATTACTACATCTACATTAAATCTTGAGGTGTAGTTGCATGCTCATTATCATAATAAATAAGGAGAAAACCCATGGCATATCTAACCAAGTATGCCTTGTTTTTGAGAGGTCGTCTCCTCAATAGACATTAAAATGATTTAGGGGCATGAAATTGAAGTTTAGATGCAAACCTAAATCTCCAAAAAAAATTATGAAGACATGTTGGAAATACGATGCATTTCAAGAATAAATGTAGATCTAAAAACGTTGACAAAGGTAATACATCTAATAACGCCCCTCCCACATAAATGAAGACTCTCACAAAATGAGGGAATGCATACTTGACATTTTCAGCTACACACTCAGATCATGATGCATGGTTGATTGACTTTGGTGCATATTTTCATATGAATCCTCATAGGGAGTGGTTTTGTGAATATGAAATAATAATGGAGGTGATGTTTTATTAGGAGAAGACTTGACATCTAAGATCATACAATGTAGGAGGGCCAAGTTGATTTTTACAGATGGAAGGGTTAAAACCCTCCATAGGATTGTTCATATTGCAAAGTTAATGGATATAAATTTGATATTTGTAAGTAAAACGTGTGATGCCAACATGCAGATAATATTTAACAAAGATAGTTGCAATATGGTTCAAGGAGAAATTGTGTTGGCAAGAAGAGTTTACATTGGAACACTATATAATATTGAGGCAATAACTATGATTGATGGATGTAATAGTTATGTTTGTTCCTAATATTAGCAATGGAATATACAAACCTTTATGTTTATTGTAGAGAAGACAATTATTTGGCATGAAATAATGTGACATATTGGAGGGTGATCTTTGCACACTAAAAGCACGGTTCAAGGAATTTTGATTTTTCTTTAGATTTTGATTTATGTGAAAATTGTTTATATGCTAAATAGAATTAGGTAAAGTTCCCCACTAGTGTTGCAAGAGCATATGAGATTTTGTATTTGATACATATTAATGTATTTGAACCTAGGCATGTTCTACTAATGGGGAAATATATGTACTACGTTTCTTTTATAAATTATGATTTCTCAAGGAAAACATGGATAAGTTATCTGCAAAAGAAATATGAGATTTTTAGTAAATTGAAAGAGTTTAAGGCCCTTGTATTGAACTGGATACATAAGAAAATAAAGGTGTTAAGGACAAGTAATGGTGGAGAGTTTTCATCAAACAGATTTGAGAAGTTTTTTAAGTAGCATGGAATAGAAAGGAAAAAGACAACTCCATCTAAATCTCACCAAGTGGAGTTTCCAAGAGAATGAATAGGATGATAATGGAAATGTCAAGAAGCATGCTCATTGGTGTAGGATAAAAGAAGTAAATATGGGTAAAGGGTAGATATTGAATGCTACCTGATCAATTAATCACCTACATCTATCCTTTTTGATAAATATCTACATGAGACATGGGATAGAAACAAACCTTCTCTTGAACATCTTAGGTTTTTTGGTTGTGATATTTATGTGCATGTTCCAATGGAAAAAAGGAGCAATTTAAACCATAAAGCATTAAATTGTATTTTTATTAGGTACAAAAATGGTGTAAAATGATACAATCTTTATAACCCATAAACAAAGAAGACTATCTATAGTAACAATGTGATATTTGGAGAAATTAAAAATCATTCAAAGAATTACAAACAACCTATAGGTAGATACAAGTGAAGGTGGAGGTGCCACCTAATGTGTGCTCTCACCTAAATGCATTAAAACATGCAGCTAACATGATGACTTATCTATACCGATAATTCAAAAGGTGCACATGATGTACACATCGTTATTTATAATATGCACATGCACAATAACCTAAGTAAGCTATTGTCATAAAAATACTACTTATCTAGGTAAACTTAACATAAAGTGTAAATACATCAACAAAACCTATGAGGAAAAACTAGAATGATGTATTTTGAGTTGAAATATGGAGAATCTAACTCAACCTGTGATAATGAACCAAATGAGGAAGAACCCGATACCTCGGTCTTGAGAAAATTAGTTCAAGAAAGAAGTCAACCAGAAAGGTATAATCCACCTTATTTTTTTCGTGACTTTGTTTTATCTAGTACAATGATTATCCTTAAACTATTAAGGAAACATTTGATACAAAGGAAAGTAAACTTTGGAAGAAGGCCATGAATGAATAAAAGGAGGCCTTGTTCAAAAAATGTGATATGGGATTTGGCCAAGTTTCCCATTGGAATAAATCGAATTGGTAACAAATGGTTGTTCAGGAACAAGCTTGATTCAAAAGTTAAAGTGGAAATGTACAAAGCTTTCCTGGTAGTAAAGGGATATTTCAAAGTGGAGGGAATTAAATTTTGTTAGATTTTCTCCCTTGTTGCTAAGTTAACTTATATTAGATATCTTTTGTCTATGTCTACAACTTTTTTTCTTGAAGTAGAATATATGGATGTGAAGAGAACATTCCTAGATGGGGATCTTGAAGAAGAAAACTATATGTTGTAACCAAAATATTTTACAATGAAAGTAAAGGAGGACCTAGTTTGTAGGTTGAATAATTTGGTATATGGGCTAAGGAAATCACCAAGGATCTGGTATACAAAGTTTTATACTTATGTATCAAGACATGATTTTCACAAAGAAAAGTTGATCAATGTGTATATTCCAAGCAGGTTGGTGATTGCTTTGTTTTTCATGGTATTATATGTTGATGATATGTCATTAACTGGAACCAATAAGGAAATCATCGAGGATATTAGATTTCAACTATCATCTCACATTGATACAAATGACATTGGTGTTACAAATTTTATTTTTGTCATGGAAATTAAAACGAATCATTTACACAAAAATCTGGTTTGAATTGGAGGAAATATGTTAAGACAAGATAATAAAAGTTTAAAATGTAGGAATGTGAACGTGATAATACTCCTATTTTGTTGTGATCCATAGTAAATCATTATATAAATTTTCATCTATTTTAGTACTTTTTGGGTGGAAAAAATTAAATCTATTGGCTTGTAGGGCCCATTTTAGGGGCAAGTCCTTCTTTGGTGATTTTGGCTCCAAAAAAGTTTGGAGCCCATTTGATGCCTTAAATGGTTGTTTTTTGGGTCAAAACTTTGTGAATAAGGTTATAACTTCTTATCGTTATTCTACATATTGAAATATTTTCAATGGTGTGAAAATCACTTCAAATAGAGTTCATATGAGGAAGTTATGCTTCTTGAAAGTCTACCTATCATATTGACCACCATGGTACCGAGTATATGCCACATAAAATCACATTACTCACACATGTGGAGCTAGTCACATGTGACTTTCAAGAAGATTCTAGAGAATCCAAAACCCTAACATTAATTGAGGGTTGAGACATGCAAAAACCCTAACCCTAACCCTAGATCACTATTAGACTATGTTAAACACTTGGTTGCTAGGAAAGAAAGGGGTTCCATTCTTATTGTATTGTTTATTGTTCCATATTAGAGTAGAGAATTTGGGAGTGGGATATTGAAGAATAATAGAGGAAGTAGAAGATCCCATAGCATCCATATTGGCCATTGTGTACATGGAAACTCCTTAGTGAGTGCCCCTTTATTTGCAATTACTTTCCATAATTGCGAAGAAAAGAGCAAAACATAGGCCTCACATTCTAACCATGATTTTACCATATTTTTTTTTCCTAGGGAACATCTTGTGTTCATTGTGTGCATGGTGTTTTATTTGCTTAGATTACAATTATTTCAGTATTTCATGCATTTAAGCTAGTAACATGAAATTTGAATCTTAAGTAAATAATTACACAATAAACTTGTAAGATTTGTTGTGATGAATTATTCTAGTGGAATATCCATGGTAGTTTACATATCATATTGGTATGAGAGAATGTTTCTTTGGGCGTTTTGTGGGAATTTGTAGGATCTAGGAAGTGGCGTAAGAAAGGAGTCTTAAAATCCTAGCTATGGTGGATGAGTACAATGATAACAATCCATGAGATGAGTTAGAGGAGAGATTTTCAAAGCTATAAGCACAAGTCACTAACATCTCTCACAACATGGGCATTCTCATGGTGGCTCTTTAGAAATATTTTGTACCTTTTGGGGAGTTTGGTAGATCTAACTTAGAATATGTCTTGGATATGGAATCTAGAAATAATGAAGACCCAAAAACGGGTGTTGAAAAATGATCTCGAGAAAGAGAGACCAAAATTCTAGTGTTGTCACTTCTTATCAATCTATATTTAAAGTAGAAGTGAAAGTGGACATCAAAACATACCAAGGTGAGATTGATGTTGTTAAATTGAATCAATGGTTGCAATAATTCGAAGTTTATTTAAGTGTTCACAACATAGGAGAAGAGAAAAAAAATCATTTTCCCAACTGAAGTTAGAGGGCCATGAGAAAACTTGGTGGGAAAGTCACACAAATATGATTAGGTTGGAGGGTGATCCCTAGTAACTAAGTGTTATACCTCTATATGTCAACCTAGGCTTCAAAAAATACCTATTGATGTCATTTTTCCAAAATTAGTTGCCACTGCTAAAACATCCTTGATTTTGAGCATGGTTTCTCCTAGCCTTTATACAAGGTGTGACTGTTCGCATCTTTCCCTCCTTCAACATGCGACCTATCGTGTGTTGTCCTTGTGCAATAAGTGACCACCCCACCTCTTGAACCTTTTATATTCAAGGAATTTTGAGGGGATTAGATCAAAATAAGTTGGACATGATGCATCACAAGTTCCAGAATTTATTCTTAACCTGTTGTTCATCAAGTTCCAAGCTTTAACCATATAGATAGAACCTCCTCCATCAATTTATAAAAGAAGGCCAAATCAAGAGGTATCAAATCTCAATTTATAATAGACTTATGGTTCCAAAATGTTACTAGAGAGAGTCTTCTTCCTTCAGATTCCATTGTTGGTTCATACACACATGAGAGAAGGCTAAGGAAGGTATCAAGGAGCTTGGAACAAGAGAAGTGCCATAATATTTTCAAGGTATATTTACATTGTTGTACTTTTATTTATAATTTATATAGATATATGGTTTTCCCCTTCCAATATGTGTGATATATGGTTGTTTCATATGATACATTAGTAGATCTATCATTTCTTGAGAAAGGTAGATTATATCTATTGATATATAATTTCCTCCTTATTCTTAAAAGTCTTTGAGAAGGGTTTTGGTTGTTGTCTTCTTTGTAGGTGACAAATTACAGGAGCTGGGAGTTAGGTCTTGGAGCTGCATCACCGAAGGAAGCAATACAACAACTGTCAGGAAAAAGGTAAGGTATTTCCCTCTCCATTTTAGCAAAACTAAAGTGTATATGCTTCAAATATAGCAGAAACCCATAGTGATATATCCAAAAATGTCATTGATCTCTATCATATCAGTGAGAGGTCTCACCTATCCGTACGAGAGATTACCCTACAACATAATTGGTGACTCCACTGGGGAGAACCTATCTTTCCTTCCCTAGTTTGATAAGTTCCTCTCGTTATTTTTCATTTATGAAAGTATTTGGTATCTTAGTACTGTCCATTGTTCCTTCCTGGGTTCCTGAAACCAAAAAAATCTCTCAGATCTAGGATAAATTTGTTGAGAATCCTCTTTTTGTCCCACAGTTTCTTATGTTTTCCTAATTGATGTGATCGATTGCATGTTGATAATTGGAAATGCACAACCACTAGGAAATTGGTTTCGTTTTTCTCACTAACAACCTATGACCACCTCGTATAGGGTATTTTTTTTAGAGTTTCTCTCAATTTACTCTCATATCTAGTTGAGTATTAGCATGAGGAGGTTGCAGGTGGTTTGTAATTGATCCTTTGAGTCCTTTATAGGTGCATATCCTTCCCTTTACTTTGTAAAAAATATCTAGGAGTTGCATATTCATCTCATCCTTCATTTCACATTTTGCATGAGTTAGTCTGACAAGCAATGACCTAGGCAATTTTCTTGTTCTTGCTTATTGCAGATTTGGCTATGTAGTTCCTTCGTGTTTTTCACTTGTAGTTTTCATTTCAAAGTCTTTCAATGCATAATCATTTTTTGTTTAAAGTTTTGGGTATGCTTCAAGTATTGACATTGGCATACAAATAGTGACCATTGCCAATATCATACAACCCATATTTTTTTTGTTTGACTGCGTCATGCACTTTTTATTTCATTATTCTTATTAGTGAAAACATTTTTTTTTGCATCTCATAATCACATAGGTTGAGATTTTGGGTGTTTTTGGATAAACATTGGTCTGTTGTTTGTTGTATTTAGGATATAATATCGTTGCTGGTAATTACATTTGGAGTGTTAGATTGATGTTCATTGTTTAAATTTGTGAAAAAGGAAATTCCTCTCCTCTCCCTTAGATAGTTTTCATTGAAAGAGAAAATTTGCATTTTTTGCATCTTCATATTTCAAATTTCTTTGGGTTTGAAAGAGTCAAAACACCATTTAGTACATTTCCATATCCTTTAAGTAATCAACAACCGCTAAAATGAAAACACTTAAAATAAAATTTATTCGACTCTTTTCTTCTTAGAAAAACAACATAGTTAGAACGTAAGGCCTTGGTGTAGGTTTGGAGAGTTAACTCTCAAAGGTCGTAAAATTGAAAATAGGAATTCACTAGAGAGAGTTTAAATCCATTAGTAGAAGGGAGTGCTTGTTGGTAAAGCACATTTGATATAGGTTTCATGCCCAAGGTCACACTAGAGAAAGTGGGGTGATATCCCCTCTTTTCTTTTTTTGATGTCCGCTAGACTACAATGTGTAAGGGGTTTTTTGAGAGAAGTGGTGACACTTCTCTCTAGAATTTTGGGCTTTGTTTTCCTGCCCATAAGTGTGGTCACAAACCATGACCGTTCCACCCAATCACTGATTGTGAAGTGGTATCCACAGTGACCTTTCTTAGGGAATCACATAGGTGACTATGAGTGGAAAGTACTAGCAGTACCTAATGCAGACATTGAATCCCTATTTCAGTTCCCCCGTAGGGTGATCATCTTCAAGAGGGTACTTGTATCTATAAGGGATGTAACATGTGGTTATTGTAATTTTCTCTTGCACCTTTTCTAGCCAAGTCTTGGCGACTTGACATCCCCTGAGGGTTTATTTTCAGAATGCCCCTTTGTCCAAAGGTTTGACTGTTGATAACCTATATTTTCTATGGGTGTGATCTATGGTTTTTGTCTCTAGTTGGCCATAAGATAATTGTTTTCTTTAGTAAAACATAATTTCTCACTATGGCAGACCAACCTCTTTGCTATTTAGGTAGACAATGAGGAATTTCTCTTGAAGCAGAAGATCCACCATCTATTAGGTAGAGGGTATTGTCCACAATGGATGACACTAACCTAGTATCTCTAGAAATTCACTCATTATATTTAGAGGGGAGTGATCATATAAAGATCAAAGTGGTTGATGAAATATGTCCAAATTTTTTTAACCCCCCTTTTGTTGGGCCTCTCGACCTCGTACTTCTTGGTAATCCTTTTTAATACTTTATCCATTATCACCTAATGTAATAAGTGAGTATTTCATCTAGCATGGGAGGACCCATTACTTCATCACCTAGTGCTACAGGAGAAGTCTCTTTGACCTCTTCCTTTCCATCCATTAGTGGGATAGGTTCTTCCACCACCATGCCTAGTACATATGTGTTATCCATGTGGGGAATGCCATTGGTTACATCTTTTCCTTCCATATTTCCCCCTAGTGTCAGTTTTCCCACTGCATCCATTCTACTACCCACATCCAGATTTTTTTTCGGTGGGGGGAAAGGCCTTGGTTTTAATATTGAAGGCGTATTTCCCTCTACGTCTAGTATCCCTATAGGTGGCCCAAAAATACCAAATGTTGGTTTCCCATTCGTTTGGAACACTAATGTTTGGTTTGTTCCTATTCATAATGTCTTTCCTAGCATTGGGGGAAACAATGTCTCTGGGGCCCCACATGTCCCTGGGGCACTTATTTCTCCAGGGGTCCTAGTACCTTTGGGGGTAGTAATATGGGGGGAGCACAAGGTCCATCGCAATCACAAGCCACATCTTCTTCGACCCCGAATCCATTTTTCAATACACCATTTCCCTTTTTGGCTACGTTAGATCTCCTAGATTTATCATGATTGAAAAATAACCTCATTCAACACCAAACTTCATGGCCAGAAATTCCCACAAAATTTCCATATGATATTCCAAAATTTGATGGTAAACCTAGAGAAGGTCCTTCTATACATGTCATGATGTACCACTTGTGGTATTCCTCAAAATCCCTAGTGGATGAAAATATACAATTAAGTATTTTCCAAAGAACCTTGATAGGAAATGCGAGCAAATGGTATATTGAGTTACCTGGTGTCACTTATTGTGAATTTTAATCTTTATCCATGGATTTTCTCATGCACTTCCAATTTCCTATTCGATATGAGACTAGAACAAAAAAATTGATGTCACTTTGTCAGAACACCTGCATGAAAATTCAATCATATTCATGAATGAAAATGGTTGTGAAGGCTCATTTGAGCTAATATTCCATATTAAATATTGCCTAATTGGTTCATCAAGTCATTGTTTCCACTCATATTCAAAGATGTAGCCATGTCAGGGGTATTTACTAAGGAGTAGGTGATCTTATGTGTGCATCATTTGGATTTGATTTATTTGTAGTCATGCGCATTGTATGATATCATTTCTCATGCTCCAAGGCCATCAATGTATTCTGCTTGGACAAAATCGGGACCACATGCTAATGGTGTGGTTGGTTCCATTTCCAATGTTTATATTGGCCATTTGGCTAGGTAGATTAGCCAAATGTCTATATCTGAAAGTCAACCAACTATTGTTTCCACCACCCAAACTGCTTTGGTCCCTACTCAAACCTCTGAGGTGAATTCGATACAGTCCACACAATTCAACAATCCTCAACAACTTGGAGGAAATAAGAACTAAAAGAAAAAAACTTCCACCGCAAACCCAAAAGACTACCAATGGAGGTACTAAGAAGAAGAAGAAGGTCAATTTTCCTTGCAATTTTTGTGGTGGAGACCATCTCACTCACCTGTGTCTCAGGATATATGAGATTCATCAATAATTTTCCCAACAACAAGCTCCTCAACAACCTGTTGTTTTGAAAAATCCATTCCCTCCGCAACAACAACAAATTGTTGCAACAAATATTGCACCTTTGCAAAGGGGAACAATAAGTAACCCTTAGTAAGGGGGTTCTTCATTGAATGCCAAAATACATATGTGTGACTAGATGGTTAATTTACAAACTCATGCTCATATCTATGAGAACCCAGAGAGTGGTTCTTCGGATAAGGACCCAAAATCTACTTCCCAAATTGGTGGCCCTCTTGTTGATAAAAATTTGGTCACCTCAATTTTCCTCTCTTCGGAATAGTAAAAAAAAAAAATCAAAAGAAGAAAATTTTGAATGATCATAAGCTCACAACGTATCCCTTAGTCTCAAATTCATTAAGCGTCTTACGGATTTAAAATTTTTCCTATCCCTATCACTCCACTCCACTCCTTACTCTGCGAGATCCCACTCCACACTCGCCATACCCCTCTACCCCC
>SNQJ01S0000681.1:194167-217933 GCA_010110895.2 Picea sitchensis | reverse complement strand
TGAATAACGTGCCCCCCCACTCTCCACTCATCCATATCCCCATATCTATACTTAAACTTTTCCTAAGTTTTATTCCACCCTATCCAATCAAGACATGTGGCAAACATGACAAGCAATGACACTAAGACATGTGGATACTAATGAAAGTATGACACATGACAGCCTATGATAACTTATCATAGTGAGACATATGGCGATGACATGTATTCTGACTCAATGTTGATTGGGTGATGAATAGGCGCTGGCAAGGATTCTTACTCGGCGACGACTAGGCAAGTGGGCCATCAAAATTTTGTTAAGCCATAAATTTCCTAAGGATCGACCTCCATAAGTTCCTCTTTTTCACATGAATAAAATGGTGATATTTACCTTATACACACTACAATATCAAATACCAAAATACATTTGGGATTTTAAAAGACTAATTTTAATGAAGAACCAAGATTAATCCATAAATTCGACGGACGATGGATGAGTCTTTGTTGTTGTGAGCTCATATCTTGAGTTACCGACATTTGTTTGGGGAGAACTATACTTCATTGGAAAGGTAATTAGATGAGGAAGATTATTGAATAGATTTTAAGGTCTGAAGTTTTCCACAATTCTTATAGAAATTGAAATAACAATAAGCTATGTTTGCATGACTTGTTGGTAAATCTGTTTGGAAGCTCAACTTCTAGAGATTATAACTTGAGATACAAAACTCCAAATTTAGCTTAGAAGGAATAATTGGAAAGATGGAATGATGAATATTAATCCTAAAATTGTTTCCATCGATGAGAGATCAAATATAATGTTCATAAAAGTAAAACACAATCCACTTTTTAAAAGGTAGTCAATTTGAAAATTTCTAAATAAAAGATTATTAAATGATTTTTATTAAAGATGAAATGGGCCCCAATTCAAGGCACAAATTCCAATGATTTAATTTCATTAATTATAATTCAATAAAGCATCAATTAAAGAGGTTTATTCCAAGAAGGATGCATGTGGAAAATTCTAGAAGGAGAAAACCCCAACTACTTCAAGAAGTTTTTCCTAACTAATTCAAGAAGTTTTGAGAGAATATTCTAAAAGGCAGGAATTAGAGATCATCAAGAGGTTGGAAGTCAAAAGTTTCTATAGTGTTGAAGAGTCTGTAGGAAGAAAAGCTCTATATTTCCAAGATTCTATGAACTGACATGTGTAAACCTTCCTCCCTACATTTTCTTCTTCTCATTTTCTTTCCATCAAATATTCCATGCATGTATTGAAAACAAGAATATTTGGGTCTGAGCAGTTGTTTCTCTAAAATATTCAATCATATTGTAATATTTATGTTTCAAGGAATAAAACCCCTGCTTGTACAAAGAAGATGTAGTTCATTTCATTTCACGTAATTTCCATTGAGACCTTGTTGAATTTGTTTCACTTCTCTTGTTTTAGACATTATTGAATTTGTCATATTAGGTTATTGTTATAAGTTTCTCTTGCGAAGAACTATTTCAAAGCATTAAATTAGTGATTTCAGGGCATTAAATTAGTTCTTTGAAGACCTGTCCATTTCTATTTTTTCCATCTTCCAAAAGTCATAGCAGATTCCAGGTTCATTTTATTTTATAATAAAGGAAGAATCTCAGTTGAAAGGAGACTCCAAAACCTTGTTGACACAAATCTCTACTCACACATTTTATCTTTCTTTATTTAAATAATATATTTGCATAACTGTATATAAGGGTTGTACATCTATATATACAAAGCTTTGTTGGGATATATTTTGTGGTTTGATTTTTAGCATTCACCCTTTGCATTTATTGTAGAATCATATAAAGGCTCTTTCAAAATTTCATCCAAAGAGGAGTACCACCTCTATAAAAATGCAGAGGGATTCATATCTTAGTGATGTTGTTATTTGGATCTTGACCAATATGAACATCAACACCTCTCCAAATAGAAAAACCATCCCTTGACATAGTTCTTCACCCACCAAAGGGTGTACTTTGTAGGTCTACGCATAATCCAAATGCATGGGATGCCCATAATTGTAGTATTGTGGAAGATTTATCCCACACACTATGTGCCATGTCATCTCTCAAAGTCCTCCAAAGTTTCCCAACACAACAAAAGTCATTGTTGTCTGCTATAGGTGGGGTCAACTCTTCAAACACTTGGTTGATTAATTTTGACACTAACCAAATTCGGTCTAGGCTCCCCCACCACATTTATTTTCATATACAATTAGCCTCACATGGGCTTAATATCTGCATA
The DNA here is from genome assembly GCA_010110895.2 of Picea sitchensis. Lineage (NCBI taxonomy): Eukaryota > Viridiplantae > Streptophyta > Pinopsida > Pinales > Pinaceae > Picea > Picea sitchensis. The sequence continues at coordinate 215,686 of SNQJ01S0000681.1, read as the reverse complement.
ACTATTGTTGATGAAGGAGCCTCTGCTTGTATTATGGTTGTGTCATGTTAGAGAGATATTCATTCTCTAGAGTTCATTCATACAACCACCATGTTAAAGGAATTTTATGGACACACCTTCAAGCCTCTTGGAATCATGCCCACATTTTCTATGGAGTTAGGTGGAAAGACTATCTCGACTGAAGTCAAGATAGTCAACGCCCCTATAGAATACAATCGTTTTCTTGGGTGTAATTGGTTCTATGCAATGATGGTTGTAGTATCCATGGTATTTAGGGTTCTGCTATTTCCCCATGACAGGAAGGTGGCAACTATTGATAATTTAGAATATTTCACACCTAATTATAGGACTAAAGACTAGTAAATTTGGGTCATTTTGCGATGGTCATTTTGACGCTCTTGTGACATTATGTCATGGAGATTGCGGCGAATATTAGTCCCCTCAAACATCGCATCATATCCCATCAAAAGTGCGACAAACTTGGAATAACATTGTAACCGTGACGTCCTACGACAGTCGTCACAAGAGAGACGACCAACGGAAGTCGTCGCAAGAGAGATGACCTACGTAGGTCATTGTGAGAGAGACACCCAACGGTCATTGTTGCAAGCATGAAAACCGAAGATGATCGTCGCAAGAACGAAAAAATAGGACGATCGTTGCATGAATGACAACCGAGTATGATCGTCACAAGAGAGACGTTGAACGACCATCCTTGCAATAACGACAACCGAAGATGATCATCGCAAGAGAGACGAACAAGGACGATCGTCACATGAACAAAAACCTAGGATGATCATTCCAAGAGAGACTATCGACGATCCGTGTGGTCGCAAGAGCGATGAAATATATCTATTTAAAAAAAAGAAAGATATATTGACAGGAAGGTTAAAAAAAGGCACAAAGTGGTTAAATTTGGGGAAGAAATAAATTATATTGGGCCCATAATAACTTTGATCACGATCCATCAGAATCAACATCCAGGAAGCATTGCAGAATTTGAAGTTGCGCGGGGGATCATTTTGAAGGGTGGTATCGCAATCCAAACCACAGTTTCCATTGAGGAGTATGTGTCAACATCGGGTTGATTGCATAATGACAAGTAGGTTTTTCCAAAACCGCCAGCCCACATCCCCGCAAAGTGAGAAGTATAAAAGGTCAATTTGACATTTTTATTTTTTATTTTTTTCAAACTCGGGGACCATTGGAACACTGTTGCGACTGCCATTTTTCTGTTGCAGTTCAACTTTGCACCATCACAACCTGTTTCCAGGTATTTATCCCATTTCCATGGATCCCATAGTATTATCAGTAGCAGAGACAGACCCTAAAATTAATGAGGAAGCCCTAAGATGCAGATGTATTTGACCCTAATATCATTATTCCCCCCATTTCTATGTGTCGAAGCAACTTGGATGATATAAAGGGAAAGGGTATTCCATTTTTAGAAGCAGTCCATGCCTCCATTGTCCCGTATACTGTCGAGGTTTCTTTCCCATTTCCTGAATTCCCAGGTTGGTGTGTTGAGAAATATTCTCATTTAGAAAGGGTAATTGTCAATAAACAAGGGTCTCAAGGCCTGTGTAGACTAGATAATCTGTCAATTCGAAAGTCACTTAATATCCCATATGAATTTTCCTTTAATTTTGAGCCATTAAATGAAGAAAAAGTGATTAGGGTTTATAGAAAATGTCAGCCAGAGCTCAAAAGTCAAATTCTACAACTAATCACTAAACTTGAACAAATGTCAGAGAGTCTGTCCTTACCAATGAGTACCAACATGATGGTCATTGAAGTTCAGTGGGTCTGTTCCCTGTTGAGTTAGGTCCTAGTTCTAGATAGTGATAATTATGTTGTTGAAGTCATGCTTGGTTTTCTTTTGATTTTTTTCAAGTCAGAGTCTAGTGAGTTTGCTCGAATTAATTTTGATAAATTCCTAGCTGACACCATTCACAAGCAGCAAGTAACCATGGAGAAATATCTGAAGCAAATTTTGTATCTACTGAATGTAAAATAATCACTTTGCTCATATTCATCAACAAGGTCATGTCAAGAATCTATTCTCTGATTTTCAATACAAGATTACCCATAGTTTTGGAGGACATGAAGATTAAACTGCATCCAAATCTAGAAAACAAAATAGGAGATTGGGTACTTTTTCTGCATTCAACAATGATCTGGGTATATGTTTTTCACGAGTCTCCTTGTCTCTTGCCTATTTTCCTAACTCCTAGATTTTTTTCTCTCGAGTTCATTAGACAAAGAATCATCTCTCAGACATATAACTTCATCAAACTGCACAGAGCCTCTAACATCAAATTTCCCTTTGTTATTGGTCCTTTTTTTGTTAAGTCCAAATCATGTTTATCACAGGTTAAAGAAAAAATCAAATACTTTGGCTTTTCAGAAATACAAGGAAGAAAATATGATCCACATCAGATCATATCCAAGAGAAAACAAATGAATAAAAATGCACCTTATGAACATGAGAATGTGGAGGGCTTGAATAAACTAGCTAATCTGGAAGTGTGTATTGATGTGGAAGTACCATTGCAGCAAGTCCAAACACAACAAGATCCTCAAAAGTTGGTGATTAAAATTCCTAAAGCTAGTGTGTACAACAAAAGAAGCATTTCAGAGACTATGGATATTGATGTTGAACAAACTGCTAAAAAGAAGATGAAGATTTTTCATCCAAAGCAGATTGTAGATTTGGAAGATGAAGGAACCAGAGATCAATTTCATTTGAACACTATTGAAAGTGGTACCGACATTGTAGAAATCGAGGAAAGAAGTCAGTTTGAAAGTGAAGGTAGCTTAAGAGTTTTTCACAGTAAAAAATATTATTTTGATAAAGCACCTAATGCAACTTATTAGTCCAAAGAAGACTTAGAAAAACAATAAGTTGAAAAGATAAATGTGGATTTGGATGAAATAAGGAATTTGTTTCTTGAAGTAGTGATGCAGATCCCCTATCTCTCCTAAGGGCTGCCCGACCTCCCGGTCAGGATCTTCAACTCAGGAGCTGGAATGGCTCCCTGATTCCAAACTGGAACCTTCAACAATTAACCATGGGTCCTTGTATTGTGTTTTACCCACGCAACCATATGCTAGGTGTGAGTCCCCACTCCATGTGACCACAGGCACGACCATGTGCTTAACCCAAAAGAGTGCGTCATGTTTCGCGACTTAAGGGATTCTGCTGCAACACTCGACTCCTTCGAGTCCCTAAACCTTGAAAGTATAATGGTCCTTAAGCTCCTCTGCTGAACCTTAGGACCCACCTCCGAGCACGTCATAATTTCATGTATCGGGGATTTGTGAGGTGACTCCCTCCCTAATCCCGATTGACAAAATCACGATATATCCTTGGCTCAGATCAAAGGTCCTAAAATTTCTAGGATCTGATGGTCTTGATTGTATCGGGACTTCGCGATTCGGGGTTTTGGAAATAAGGACCTCTATCCTCTCAATTCGCGATACTCAGTTTTTCAAAATGGATCAATGGTCCAGATCTACCTGGGATTGACGAATCCTATCCCTCCTGAGTTTTGAGAGATGAAAGGGTTCTCGCCGTTATCCTCCTCGTAGCTTCACTAGGTCCAATGACTTGCGGCTATTGGTGTTTCCTCTTCGAAGAGTCTCCACCATCCATTCAAGTCCTCGATGAGTCCCAACCAAATGTCTTCGCTCCAACTCTCCTGAGATTGGTCTTGTAGAGACTTCAACCTCCCACACACTCCTTGCACTCCAGGGATTTCGATAACTCAAAATCCGAAGGATTTCTCGAAGAGATGTCCCCTCTCCCTTCCGACGTTTTTTTCCTCTGATTCATCGATTCCTTGCAAAGTCTCTTCGACACTTAATTGAATCTCGGGTTTGTGCACACCTTGCACCATATCGTTACGCAAAGTTTTGAACCCTTGCGGATGAATGTGCACGTCTTGCACCAGTATCTTTGCACTCCTTGCAAAGGGAAAAGTTCCGTGTTATCTCTTCTGAGCTTCATTATCGTAATAGACCATGTTAACGTACTCCTTGCATTATATTTGCACACCTTGCACCGCTCCAACATAAGAGAAACAATTGAAACTTATCCTAGCATTCATAGTTCCATTTACTCATAAAGAATTCATTCACTCATTCATGAAAATACAGTAATAGAGAATTGAAAAAAATGTTCACTCCATGCATTGGGTCAATTTTCCCTCTGTTATATTCATAAGTGAAAAAATGGTTACAACTGTGATCAAAACAAAAACTGAAAAAAAACCCCTACTAACTTGTAGCTTCCAAATCTACTTGCTAACCCCCCTCATTTGGGTGTACAAAACCTGTATTTGTCTCAGAGGGCTCTTAGGGTTCCCCCTGGATACTTTTCTACTCTATAATTTAACCTAACGATATCTAGACCAGTCGCATTCCAAAGCCGTAATGGAAACTCCCACTCTTCTTGCGATTATCAAAGCGTGCCTCAAAGGGTAATTCCATCACTGGGTTCAAGCATGACTTAAAAGGTAAAATCTAGTGTTGGGTTAAGGCAGGCTTCAAAATATGTGCTGTGACTGCCAGCATTGAGATCTCATACAGATTCATAGATGCTGATAGCTCTTGCTCCGCGTGCTTGCCAACGATGCTTTGACATCATACTCCCCTTGACAAAAATTCATGGAATCCTGTCCATGAGCTCCTACACTGACTTTTTGTTCTTCTGGATGGCAGCTTCATTTTCCCAATTGGCATCTTCTATTGGATGTCCCTTCCATTTGACCAGATACTCAAAATAGGTCTTCCTTTTGGTCTTCTTTCCAATCCTCTGATCAACAATTTTCTCCATCTGTGGTTTTTCTGCCACAGGCATTTGTTTCTCCCACTGAATCTTTTCTTTCTCTTCTGATCCCTCTGTGTCATATTTCCTGTAAGGATATAGGTCTGAAACATTGAATATGGGAGATATGCCCACACCATCTAGCAGCTGAATCTCATAGGCGTTTGCATCAAACTTCCTCAATATATTACATGGTCCTATCTTCTTCATCTTTAACTTGTTATATGTCCCCCTAGGGAACCTTTCCTTCCTGATATGTGCCAAAACCTAAACCCCTACTTCAAATTGAAGTTCCCTGCGGTGCTCATCAACTCTGTCCTTGTATTTATGGTTAGAACTCTACAACTTTCCTCTGATCTAGCTATGGAGTTTCTGCATTTTAGCAACAAAATCGTCTACTCCCGTGCTCCTGATCTCACCCTGTTCCAAGTCTCTCAACTCAAACACTCCCCTTTGTTGCATTCCATATAGTATTTGGAATGATATTTTTCCAGTGGTCCTGTTTGGTGAGTCATTGTATGAAAATTCTACTTGTGGCAGAATCTGATCCCACTGATTATGATGCTTAGTGACTAAACTCCTCAATAAATTTCCTAAACTTCTGTTTACCACCTCAGTTTGCACATCTGTCTAAGGGTGATAAGCTGAGATGAAGGAAAAATCTATCCCCATATTCTTCCACAATGTCCTCCAAAAGTGACCAACAAATTTTGTGTCTCTGTCCAAGACAATGCTCTTGGGTAGGCCGTGAAGTCTTACCACTTCCTTGAAAAACAGATTTGCAACATGTGTTGCATCATTAGTCTTCTAGCATGGGATGAAATGTGCCATATTTGAAAACCTATCCACCACCACAAATATGGAATCAAATCCCCTTTGTGTTCTTGGCAACCCCAACACAAAATCCATGCTTATTTCATCCCAAGGCCTCTCTAGTATTGGCAATGGTTGATACAATCCAATGTTCTGTCTTTTCCCCTTTTCATGTTGGCAGATTCTACATATGTTCACTAATTTTATCACCTCTGTTCTCATACCGGGTAAATAGTATAAATTGCTCAACTGTGCAAACATTTTATCATTGCCAAAATGTCCAGCCAATCCTCCGCTATGCTTCTCCTTCAAAATATTATCCCTCATTGAGCATTTTGGTATGCACAACCGATTTGCTCTGAACAACAGTCCTTCCTGATTAATGTACTTTGTCCAATGACTTCTATCTCTCAACACAGGGTTTATACATGCTTCATATGCTTCCTTGAAGTTTGTATCATCACAATACATATCCTTAAGGTGTTCAAACCCGAAGGTCTTCACCTGGAATTCCTACAGAATTAAACATCTCCTCTGATTCAATTTTTCTTGTCTGGTTATGAATTGTAAAACTTGGTTATTTCTATACAAGACAAATTCTTGAGGGACAAGATAATGCCTCCATTTATTCATGTCATGAATTATGGCATAAAAATACTTGTCATATGTGGAGTACTTCCTCTTGGTCTCATTCAACTTCTCAATGAAATAGGCAACATGTCTGTTATCCTGACTCAAAACTGCTCCTATTGCAACTCCACTTGCATCACATCTTACCTGGAATGTCTCTTCAAAATTCGGCAAGACCAGAATTAGTCGTTCTGTTATCTTCTCCTTCAGTATATTGAATCTTCTCTCGGCTTCCTCTGTCCATCTAAATGACTTATGCTTCTTCTTCATTGTATCCATCATTGACACACAAATTCTACTGAAGTCTCTAATGAACTTCCTATAGAAACTTGCTAATCCATGAAAGCTCCTTACCTCAAACAAGCTTCTTGGTGACAACCATTCTCTGATCGCTTTCACCTTCTCTGGATCCATCTTCAATTCATTTGAAGACATCACAAAACCCAAGTAAATGAGTTTTTTCTTCCTAAAAGAGGTCTTCTTCCGATTTATCAACAACTTCTATTACTATAGCCTCCTCATCACTAATGTTATGTGCCTCAAATGCTCCTCTTTAGTCCAGCTAAAGATCAATATATCATGTAGATATACAAGTACAAATTTTCCAATGAAATCTTTCATAATTTCGTTCATCAGCCTCATAAAAGTGCTCGGGGCATTTGTTAATCCAACTGGCATAACAAGCCACTCATACAGACCTTCATTTGTTTTAAAGGTTGTTTTCCATTCATCACCTTCTCTCATCCTGATCTGGTGATATCCACTTTTCAAATCTATCTTAGAGAAGAAGTTTGCTCCACTTAAGAAATCCATTAAATCATCCATTCTTGGTAAAGGAAATCTATACCTGATGGTGTTCTTGTTAATGGCTCTCGAGTCTGTGAACATTCTCCATCCTCCATCATTCTTTGGACTCAACACAGTTGGTACTGCGCATGGACTCAAACTTTCTTTGACCAAACCCTTGTCTAGTAAATCTTGGACTTGGTTCTTCATCTCCTCATTCTCTCGAGGTGTTAATCTGTATGCTGCTTTTTTTGGAATATTTTCTTCTGGTATCAAGTTGATATGATGACTGATACTCCTGATGGATGGTAATGAGTTTGGAAGCTCATCCACCACTATATCAACAAAAATATCCAATAGTTCCTGAACTTCCTCAGGCAAATCACCTATTGATGTACTTATAAGGATAACTTTGGGTTTCCTTACCACAACAAACTACATCTCTTGTTCTTCCTTGACTTATTTCAAGAGCTTCTTCCCACTCATGAGAAGTATGATGGTGCTAGATTCCTCTTTCACTTTATTCTCGTCTATTGGCAACAACATATGTGTTCTACCATTCTTATCCAATGTATATGTATTTTTCCTCCCATTATGAATGCCATTTCTGTAAAACTGCCACGGTCTTCCCAATAGAATATGGCATACTTCCATGGGAATTACATCACATAGGATTTCATCTTTATAACCTCCTATCTTAATTTCAACCAGGCATTGTTTAGTAATTGTTACCTGGTGACCTTTTTGCAACCATGAGACCTTGTATGGATTTGGGTGTGTAGTTTTCTTCAGCTCTAATTTCTCCACCATCTCCGTGGATACTAGGTTGTTAGTGATCCCACTGTCAATGATCACCTTGCATACTTTGTCCTTAGTCTTGCAAGCTGTCCTGAAGAGACTGTTTCTCTGTACTGGCTTTTCAATTTATGCCTCTAGTTTTAAGAAAATTTTTCTCAACATCAAGGATGCTCCATCCTTTGCTCCTTTTGCTTCAACATCTCTTCATTGTGCTTTGGAAATGTGATCTTCTCCCCATCCTTATTTATTCTTCTTGGGACATTCCCAAGACATGTTCCTTGTCTTTCCATAGGCATAGAACCTTATTCCTCCTCTGCCTCTTCCTCTAGAAGAGTTTCTTCCACCATCCTTCCTTCCTCGGGAACTTCCTCCTCGTTCTAAGTGATTGTGTGGTTTCTCAACCTGATCCTTATATTGATGTATTCTGTCACGGGTGAATCCCTTCCTTTCACTTGGGACTGAGATTTTACCTCTTCCTCACTGGCTTTGTTTTCTGGCCAAATTGTCCTCTACCTTCGGTGCAAGCTGATAATCATCCTCCACAATCCTTACTAACATCATACTGAGCTCATCCTGGATTTCATATCTCTGTCCATTTATATATCTGGAAACTTTTTCGTCATCTCTCTCCCTTTGTCCAGTTTTGATGTTTAGTCTGTAGAACTCCTCGGTGTACTCCTTAACTTTCATCCCCTTATGTCTTAGGTTCTGTAACTTCCAGAACATATTAATTTGATAATCCTTGGGTATGAACTTAGCCTTCAACTTGGCTACCATTATGTCCCAATTCGTTATCCTCTGTTTTCCTTTAATTCTCCTCTCAGCCTGTAGTTCATCCCACCACAGTGTTGCATGCCCTTTTAGCCTAGTGACTGCCTGTTTCACCTTCTTTTCTTCATCGACATCCTCATAGTCAAAATGATTGTCCATGGATCTTATCCAATCCAACAGTTCTTCAACATCTAGATTGCCTTCGTACATGGGAACCTCTATCTTAGTTATCCCCCCAATCTGGAAACTGATCTCAACTAGTGTTCTTCAGAAACATCATCTCATGCAACTTCTTTAACCTCAACCTCTTCACTTTCTGCATCACTGACGTCTCCAGCATCAGGTTCTCTTCTATGCGCTGCTTCCATTGTTTCCAATCTTGCATGAAGTTCTCGCATCTCCCTGTCTACAACACAGTTGGATAAAGGTGCCTATCCTCCTCTCCTTGGAGGCATTGTGTTGACTGTCTGTCACACACAGAGTACAGATTTGAGTTATTTGTATCCTCCTTTTCTCTTTTTCATTCACTTGAAGTCTATAGATGAAGAACTTAAGCTCTGATACCACCTGATGTAGACCCCCTATCTCTCTTAAGGCACGCGCGACCTTCCAGATAGGATCTTCAACTCAGTAGCTGAAATGGCTCCCTGATTCTGAACTGGAACCTTCAATAGTTAACCAAAGGTCCTTTTCCTACATTTTACCGACACAACCATATGCTAGGCGTGAGTCCCCACTCAACGTGACTGCAGGCGCGACCACGGGATTATCCCAAAAGAGTGCATCATGTTTCACGACTTCGGGGCTTCTAGTGAAACACTCCTCATCTCCTCCGAGTCCTCAAACCCTGAAAGGATAATGATCCTTAAGATCCTCCGCAGATGTGACCCTTCACTGAACCTTGGGCCCCACCTCCGAGCGCATCGTAATTTTGCGTATCAGGGATTTGTGAGGTGACTCCCTCCCTACTCTCGATTGCCGAAATTGCGATATCTCCTCACCTCAAATCAATGGTCCTAAACATTCAAGGATCTGATGGTCTTGATTGTGTCGGAACTTCACAATTCGGGGTTTTGGAAATCAAGGACCTCTGTCCTCCCAATTCACGATACCCGGTTTCACGTAATGGACCAATGGTCCAGATCTACCTGGGATCGAAGACTCTTATCCCTCATGAGCTTTAAGAGCTGAAAGGGATCTCGCCATTATCCTCCTCGCAACATCACTTGGTCCAATGGATTGCAGCTATCGACTTTTCCTCTTCGAAGAATCTCCACCATATGTTAAGGTCCTCAATGAGTCCCAGCCAAATGTCTTGGCCCTGAATCTCCTGAGCTTGGCCTTGTGGAGACTTCAACCTCCCGCGCACTCCTTGCACTCTAGGCATTTCGATAACTCAGAATCCGAAGGATTTCTGGAAGAGAATTTCCCCTCACCCTTCCGACATTCTTTTCCTCTGATTCTTTGATTCCTTGCAAAGTCTCTTCGAAACTTAATCAAATATCGAGTTTGTGCACACCTGTTATAACCCTAAATTGCACCAGAACTGCTTACCTAGCATCATGCCATCTCATTTGCCTTATTTGCCAAAGCCACTACTAAACAACTTCTTAAAAAACACCCTTTTTGAAGGCACACGCGCCCTGCTCCACTACTTCACGCGTGTGTACGCTAGCTGACCCACTACAACCCGCGTATACCTAAAAAGCACGAAAAATGGGAAGTTGCAGACGAAACACACAGTTTTGGGTAAGTTAAATAAATCTTTTGACTGCCCATAGCCGGTCACTTGACCAAATACCTAGCCCTTTCTAGCCTATAAAATAAGAGGTAGGGGTCCCATTTGGAAGGAGGACAATCATAGCAAAGAAACTATACCCGATTTAGCATTTCCCTTGCCCCAACCTTTTGCAACTATTGTGTGAAGAGAAGCATATACATAAGCAGTTGGAGCACAGTTGAAGAGGAGCACAGGACCAAATTTGAGGAGCAATGGCCGATCTCACTATTGTAAGGTTACTCTTGTGAGATAAATAAAATAAGTACTTTTCCCATCCCGCCATATGAGATTGTCAATATTTAAATTTGATTATATTTTGATAGAATCTCTAACCCATTAGTTTATAGATCATATGCATGTGGAGTTCTTTGTTTGTATTTTATGAATGCAGGGCATCGTTGGGAGGAGAGTTGCAGTCAAGGAGCGACTAAACGTTAAAGGGATCGACATCAAACACAAAAACTAAGGTACAGTAACTTGATCTCTTTAACCTTGTATTTGCATATGAATAATGGGGTTTATGATTGGGATGTTGGTAAGAAGTAGGAGACTTTAGGTCATTTCTGCATGCATGATAAAACCCTTAATGCTAGTCCATAGGAGGGATTTACCACCCACAACAGAATTGGCGACCATACTGGGGAGTCTCTAGGGTTTTTTGGGGATACTTTTTGCGTATTTTAGAATTGGTTTTATTACCTTTTTTCTGAGGTTTTTGCAAGAGTCTGAGTTTGTAGGGATTCTGGTCTTCCATACCAGTACTCCCTGCATGATTGCTTGACTATCTGATTTTATTTCTGGAAATTTACAGAGGTATACAGGGCCTGCAGAAGCCCTGCCCGCGTATACACGCGCCCTACCTTTAGACATCCCGCGTATATCTGTTGGGCTGCTGAAGTGTCAGTTGCATGCTTAAGTCTAGAATTTGTTTTTTAGGAGAGGCAGTCATCCTCTTTTCCCTGTCAGAAGTGATCCTTCTTAGGGGTTTCCTGGATTTGGTCATGGTCTCTGTGTTGCAGTCTATAGCCTAGGATAACCTCAGATTAGCCTTGTTCTATCAAAGTTTCCTTGCATTTTATTTTCCAAAGTATTTTTCTCTATCTCTAAGGGACTCTGGTTTCCAATACCAGTTCTCCCTACATGTGATGGGATGTGTTTTTTTTTTTTCACCTTTTTGAGAATTTACAAAGCTATACGCACCCTGCAGTAGCTCTTCATGTGTGCATATGTGCTCTGCATTTGGACAACCCGCGTATATACGCTTGCTGCGGAGGTGACAGTCGCGTGTCTGTGTCGGGGAGATATTTTGACAGAGAGAGGTAGTCATCCTCTTACTTGTCAGAATCCAGTCTTTTTGGTGTCTTCCCTAGTCTCTGTGATCACAATCTATAGCCTAGGTTTAACCGTAGCATAGTTTTCTTTTCATCAAAAAAGATTTCTTGTGTTTCCTAGCTTTTTAAACTTATTTTTAGCTGGAAATTTAAAAAAACCTTAGTTTGTTAGATCTCTTTCTTTCCTAGCATTTTCTTTGCATTGCTATTTGAAAAAGAAACAAAAATTAACATATCGTTGTGTTTTCTTCTAATTTTAAAATCATTTCAAAAGAAAAATAAGAAATATAATCATTCTTTTCCAGTGTTCATGTAAGTTTCATCATTTTTTGCAAGAGTCTTAACAACGTCAGTTGCACTACCACACCTTTTGAGTAAATCAAGCCTTAAAAAGAACGCTAATTAAAAATAACTAGACTTTTATGTTTGTAGGGTCCATCAACTAGTTTAGGGTTAAGGCCTTGAATTAGGTTGGAGAGGAAACTCTTCAAGGTCGTTAAATAAAATATTGGAGTCTGTGCTAGGGAGTGTAGAAGTCCAGTAATGTGGAAATTATCTGAGACCCACCTCTAACACAGGGGATAAACATGAGGTCACATACGGAAAGGTAGCGGAGATAACCCCTTCAAATCCGGACCAAGCGTAGTGGGGAACACATATAGAGGACTTGTCTTGGGATTTTGTTGATCACATTTTCCATGGAGCTTCGTGGGTCTCAAATCCGTTTGAGGTCCTAAGTCATCTTCCATAACACTTTATTTCGATATGCTTGATAGGTTTTGGGCTTGATACCTTGCTCATTGCGGTCCACCCAACTGTCGATTGTACCCGCCTGGTGATTGTTCACGAGCTGGCAACCTAGTTACCTTTATTTTTAGGGAATTACACAGGTGACCGCGGGGTATATCAAAGTAGCTAGGGAAGACATCGGGCCACACTTTGTAGAGTATAACCAGAGGGTGCTTCCGTATTCGAGTTTCAATTGTACGGGTAAGTTTCTCTAGTGTTGGATGGTGTAACTGTTCTTCCTACTAGTTAGTTGTTTCCCTGATTTTTATTTAGGAATTTTTTAGTGTGTGCTCTGTGCTCACTCGTTTTCCATAGTTATTTAGTCAGTTATTTATTTGGGTCTTTGACCTAGGGTGGTAGACTTCCCACTCCATCGGTCGTGATAAATTTTTGGTCTTCCGCTTAGAAACGTAGAGCCGCCTCTGTATAGGCGTTGTTTCTATAACACTGGTTCGCCAAAGTCAGTGTGTGAGACTTTTACGGACTTGAATGATCCCGGAAGGGGAGAACCTGTGCATAACATCTTCATGGCTAAATTTCTGGATGATACCAACCAAGGAACCCCTTCGCAAGGGGATTCTTGTGCTTTTCCTTTCTTCAGAAATGTTGGTGTCCCTTTGATGGCCACTTTGTACATTCCTGGGTTGAATGTGGGATTATCGGTTTGGTTGGGTACCATTCCAAATGTCCCAAATGCTCTTGACGCTTCCTAGTTAAGATTTTTATGTCATGGGCATAATGTTGATGTTCCTTCATCAGCAAAGTCTTCTCCTCCTCCTTCCCCCACCTCAGGTGAAAGTACAGTTACTAGTAACCGTAAGTCTAAACGAAATAGAAAGAGGAAGAATAAGAAGAAGAAGTTACCAACCTCTGCGAGTCATGTTGGAGATAGGTCAACAACCTCTGCAAGTCACAATGAAGACCAACACCCATCCTCTACAAGTCATGCTAGGGGCAAGCAACCACCGTCTGGAAGTCATGCTGGGGGAAAAAGTCCAGTCCCTGCTAGTCATATTGGCAATAGGTCTATAGCCTCTGCGAGTCATGTTATCGACCCATCACCAAACTCTTCAAGTCATGTTGGAGATGTGCAACCAACCACTGCTAGTCATGATGGGGGAATTGATTCTATTGAGAAACCTATATGGATAGGACATAAACCTAAGTTCAATTGTAATATTTGCAAGGGAGATCACCTTACTCATCTATGCTCTGACATTCCAAAGGTACAAATATTGTGGTCCCTGTCTACAAGCTCTTTTGATTCAAAGTTTTCTCAATTCTCTCAGCCTATTCAACCATTGGTTGAGAAAGTGGTCAAGTCAATGCAGTCATCAGTTGATCCCACTCCTCTTTTGAGGGGTGAGGTGCCTTTAGAGCTTGTAGTCTCTCAGCCTATTCAACCATTGGTTGATAAAGTGGTCATGTCGATGCAGTCATCGGATGATCCCACTCCTCTTTTGAGGGGTGAGGTGCCTTTAGACCATTTAGTCCCGCAACCTATGCAACATTTGGTTGAGAAAGTGGTCACGCTGACATAGTCTTCGGTTGATCCCACTCTTCTCTTGAAGAGTTTCGAGTCTACCAAAATGATCACGTTGATGCAGTCTTTGACTGATCCCACTCTTCTCTTAGGGAGTGAAGTGTCTACCGACTATGTTTTTATCATTTCCATTTATGTACTTTCAGAACAAGGGAAAATTCCGCTCCCTCCGAGCACACCCCCTCCAAGCCCTAGGATGGTTTCCTTTGATTGGAATGATCTTGTTGAGCCTCGTCTTCCTTCTTCTACACCTTTTCAAATAAGGGTTGAAGTTAATTCAACAAACATCTATCGATGTATAGTGGATGAAGGAGCCTCTGGAAGTATTTTATCCTCCTCGGTTTGGAAAGTCTTGGGATATCCCGAGCTTGTATCTACTTTACATGAGCCGCTGGCTTTTGACAGATGTCCTAGTGAATATTTGGGGGTTGTTCCTCAGTTTCCTATCTCGTTAGGTGGGAATATTGTCCTTGTTGATGTTATAGTGGTGCAAGGCCCGTTAGATTTTAATATGCTTCTTGGGCATGATTATGTATATGATATGAACGTTGTCGTGTCTACGCTCTTCCGGGTGATGCATTTCCCTCACAATGGAAGCATTGTCACTATCGACCAGCTGGCATATGATAATCACCATCCTAATTCGACGTTATTTCAGACTACCCCTTTACATGTTCCTAGTGTTTGTGTAGACTCTACCCCGCCACGGGTAAATTATGTGGAGTCTTATCCTCATTGTTCAGTTGCTTCTGAGCAGGAACCTGTGCAATCATGTTTTCCCTCTTGAGACTTAGTGTCAAAAATTGATCCATTGGTTTATCCAATGGGGGCATGGGAGACCTTGTTTCCCTATCTTGGCCCAACTAATCTTGAGTCTCCTTCTGGGTCTGATCTCGTTGTTTGTAGATCCTTAAGCCCTCGTGCTTGTGATTCTTCATGTATAGACTATGCCATTCCTGGCCAAAGCCTCCATCGTCATATGGAATATGGTCAGTTTAATTCACCCTTAGGGAATGTTGACCCTCGTTTACGTGATTTATTAGATTTTGAATTGCCTTCAGATGAGGCTTTCCTTGAATCCATGACTATGGTTTCTATACTGTGGGAGGACGTACACTGTGGTTTGTATTCTCTTCCCTGATTGGAGACTTTCCAAGTTGACTTTCGAAGAGACTCTTGGTATGAGCCTAGCAATGGGCTCTACCTAAAACAGTTGAATACATGAGTCATAACCCCTACAGGTCTTCTTTTAAGCCCTTTTCAGATCCTCTAAAAATGAAAATATTGTCGAGCAATCTTCTTGACCTTCACGCTTGCTAAACTGAAATTTGAAGTCACATCTATCTAGTGGTAGTTTACCCCTTTTTGGTCTGGATGGTAAACTATATGAACAAAGGTATACTCTAGGAGATTCGGTTCCCCACAAGAGTATTCTCAGGTATGATTTTAATTTTCGGGCCTGTGGGACTAAATTTAGGAAAAAGGAACCCCCATGTAGTCCATAGTTAAGCTCTTTTCAGACTCCCTAAAATTGAAAAGATCACCGAGTGACCTTATTCTTTCACACTCATTAAAATGGTCCAAAAGAACATTCCTGATGGAGTCCATAGTTAAGCATTTTTCAGACTCCTTAAAAATGAAAAAATTGCCGAGTGATCTTGTCTTTATCACACTCGTTAAAATGGTTTTGAATAGACGTCTGGTCGGTGCTAGTTTACCCCTTTTTCAAACCAACTAGACTATCTTCGAAAAAGGTACCCTCGCGGAGTCTCCTTTTACGCTTTTTTAGACCGTCTAAATATGAAAAAACGTCGAGCTTACCTTCTCTAGGCTTGTTAAAATTACATTGAAGGACGTTACCATTGTGTGTCTTATTAATCACGTTTGCATACCTGCGTATTTGACCTAATGTCGGCTCCATGTTTCTCTCAGCTAAACCATCTGAAGCATGCCTTATACGCAAGCCCTGTAGCACTTTTCCTCTGCGTCTTGACACCTTTGGCCCATAGAGGATTTTTCCCGAGTGTCCTTTTCCTGCATATGTCCCTTTTCCCTGAGAATCCATGTGTTCCGTGCGCTTGGAACTAGTATGTATGCAACACTCGATCTTCCTTTGTAATGTAGCATTATTTTATTCTTTTTCAAGCTTTCCAAAATTATTGAAAAAGACAAAAAAAATCAAATATACCCCAAAAAGAGGAAGGGAAAAGTATTTTCTTTTTATTGGTAGCACAATGAGTCGCCCTTGGAAAAAGCACATCCTTCCGTTTGTTTGTCAAGCCTTGGGATTTAACATGACCTTAGGAAGTTCTTCTCGCTACATAGAGTTGTGTCCTCCTCCGTTTGGTTATTCTTCCAAACATATGGAGAGTTTGCGGTGCCTCCTCCATCGTGAACTTATGTCAAAATATCATGCTTCCTGAGTCTCATCTTTTATTGTGCTATTGTCCAAGGGAAGTTATTACCAAGCTTGAGTCGGTCCCCTCTATAGATTATCTCTTACCCTCATGTCCGATCATCCAAATCCCAATCAAGTCTTTGTTTGAAATCCATGAAGCCCTCAACTTGATCATCAAAATCCTCTAGTCCATTCCTGAAAAGCCATCGAAGACCTCTGGGTAGTGAATTTGTACACTCATATTACACTCCTACCCGAGTTGTGAAGATTTTGAAGCTGTTTCTCGAGCTATGAAGGCCTCATCTCTATCCATCAAGCCTTATTCACTTCTTGAATATGGATGCTATACATGTATATATTTTTTATTTTGAGATGTAGATCTCCTATGTATTGCTCACGGCTACACTTTATATAGTTATATGACATGGATCTACAATGTATTTGATTGGTAGCCATGATTTTATTTCATTCCGAGCATGGGTATGCCCGCCTTAGTGAGACAATTGTTATTTTTTCAGATGGAACCTCTCGAATTCTGGTCCCTGGGCTCACTTGTTTGGTACGTTGGTGAATATTGATAATGTATTTTGGTCATCAGATTCTCTTCTGACCTCACACATTAGGGGGCATATGTTATAACCCTAAATTGCACCAGAACTGCTTACCTAGCATCAGGCCATCTCATTTTCCTTCTTTGCCAAAGCCACTACTGAACAACTTCATAAAAAACACCCTTTTTGAAGGCATATGTGCCCTGCTCCACTACTGCATGTGTGTGTACGCTGGCTGACCCACTACAACCCACGTATACCTAAAAAGAACGAAAAATGGAAAGTTGTAGATGGAACACACAGTTTTGGGTAAGTTAACTAAAACGTTTGACCGCCCATAGCCAGTCACTCGACCAAATACCTAGCCCTTTCTAGCCTATAAAAGAAGGGGTAGGGGTCCCATTTGGAAGGAGGAAAATCATAGCAAAGAAACTATACCTGATTTAGCATTCCCCTTGCCCCAACCTTTTGTAACTATTGTGTGAAGAGAAGCATATACAGAAGAAGTTGGAGCACAATTGAAGAGGAGACCAGGACCAGATTCGAGGAGTAGTGGCCGATATCACTATTGTAAGGTTACTCTTGTGAGATTAATAAAATAAGTACTTTTCCCATCTCGCCATATGAGATTGTCAATATTTAAATTTGATTATATTTTGATAGAATCTCTAACCCATTAGTTTATAGATCATTTGCATGTGGAATTCTTTGTTTTTATTTTATGAATGCAGGTCAGAGTTGGGAGGAGAGTTGCATTCAAGGAGCGACCAAACATTAAAGGGATCAACACATAAACTAAGGTACAATAACTTGATCTCTTTAACCTTGTATTTGCATATGAATAATGGGGTTTATGATTGGGATGTTGGTAAGAAGTAGAAGACTTTA
Organism: Picea sitchensis; assembly: GCA_010110895.2. Classification (NCBI taxonomy): domain Eukaryota; kingdom Viridiplantae; phylum Streptophyta; class Pinopsida; order Pinales; family Pinaceae; genus Picea; species Picea sitchensis. The sequence goes on along the minus strand of SNQJ01S0000681.1, from coordinate 197,780 downwards.
GGTCATTTCTGCATGCATGATAAAACCCTTAATGCTAATCCGTAGGATGGATTTCCCACCCACAACAACACCTTGCACCATATCTTTATGCAAAGTTTTGAACCCCTGCGGACGACCATGCACGTCTTGCACCAGTCTCTTTGCACTCCTTGCAAAGGGAAAAGTTTTGTGTTATCTCTTATGAGCTTCAGAATCATAATAGACCCCTTTAACGTACTCCTTGCATTCTGTGTGCACACCTTGCACCACTCCAACATAAGAGAAACAATTGAAACTTATCCTAGCATTCACAGTTCCATTTAATCATAACGAATTCTTTCACTCATTCGTGAAAAAAAAGTAACAAAGAATTTCAAACAATGTTGAATCCATGCATTGGGTCAATTTTCCCTCTATTATATTCATAAGTGAAAAAATGGTTACAACTATAATCAAAACGAAAACTGAAAAAAGCCTCCTAGTAATTTGTAGCTTCCAAATCTACTTTCTAACCCCTCTCATTTGGGCGTACAAAACCTGTATTTGTCTCAGAGGGCTCTTAGGGGTCCCCCTGGCTACTTGTCTACTCTATAACTTAACCTAACGATATCTAGACCAATCGCATTCTAGAGCCATAATGTAAACTCCCGCTCTTCTTGCGATTATAAAAGCGTGCCTCAAAGGGTAATTTCGACATTGGGTTCAAGCATGCCTTAAAAGGTAAAATCCGACGCTGAGTTAAGGCGGGCTTCAAAATATCTGCTGTGACTGCCAACATTAAGCTCCCATACAGATTCCTAGACGCTGATAGCTCTTTCTCCATGTGCTTGCTAACGATGCTCCTCCATCATGTAGAAAACATTTCTCAACGGAAATCTTCCTTGTTCACTGTGAGGGATATTGAAAATAAAACTTTTAATATTACAATTGCAGAGGAGGATAAAGTGTCAAAGATTAAAATCAAATATGACAATATAAGTGCCCCTGACAAAGTGAAATTCCACAAGTAGAACAATGATTTGTTGTATTCTGATTATTTGAGTTTAAATTTGAAAAAATCAAAGATGACATCCTCAGCTGCAAAATTAGAAGGAAAACTAAGACAGGAAAAGGTAGCCAACAAAGCTTGGAAAACTCAAATTAAAAGGCTTGATTCTAAAGGTCTTCAAGGTATGAAGTCTTTATTGGATGAAAAAGATAAAATAATTCAAATTTTGAAGAAAAAGTTGAAGATGTCTGCTATAGAACACCCGGAGACATCAGAATTGGTATATTTAGAGAAGGAAAAAGAAATATTTCAGAAGGAAGCACTGGATTATAAGGCTAAGATTTTGCAGCTGGAAAAGGAAAAGATGGAATGGTCTAAAAAAAAGGTATAGTTGGTAAATAGAGTCATAGTTTTAACTCCTACTGTAGGAACTAGATAAACCAATGAAGACATTGTTCAAGCTATGTCACAAGTCAGTCTGAAAGAAGGAGAGGTCAAAGGGTTAAAGGAAAACATGGATAAATTAAAGTAGAAAGTGCGCACAAAGGATGAAAATATATCCCAAGTTCAAAAGGAAAAGGTAGTCTTGCAGGAGAAGATTGATAAGTTGAATTCAAGATTGAGAGGTAAAGGTTTGCTGCAAGGAGATAAACACATCATATGGGATTCTATAGCTTTCGAGGCTGCTAAATTTAGATCATATTTGAATTTTGTAAGTGATAAAGATAATATAAAAATCACATCCATGCATAGATGCATTATTGTTAATGAGACTTTAGCCAAAAATCCATATGAATGGGCACAAAATGCCATTAATATTCTCAACTCAGTTCTTCCTACAGATCTTTAGATCATTTAGGTAAAGTACATAAATGGATTGATCATTTGCGCCAAAAGGATTATTAAAAAACATGATCTTTTGAAATCAGTTCTGAATAAAGCAATACAGATGGAACAATGTGTGAAAAATTTCAAGAATTTATTTGAATAATTGTTCATAAAGGGCCTTCCATCATTCTGGGATGGTAAAGGTAAGTTGCAGGATCAAGAAGAATATAATGCACTCTTGACTCAATCAAGGATGGACCACTCCAAATTTGAAACCTTGGAGGAGGGTTTGAAAGGGGCTACTTTAGTTGATAAACTGAGTACAGATTTCAGAATTCTAAATCAGTTTAAGACAATCAAACTTGGTCTACCTGTCATGTCTTATGCCACTTGTATTGACTTGGAAATTTTAATGAAAGAAATGATAGATTATGAGATTCCTTCTGAATTGCAATGGAAGGAAATATTCATATTGGGAAAGACCAAATATAATTTCCCAGGATCGAGTAAATTATTTCCATCTATCGACAAAAAAACAACAAATCAAATGAAGATACAATCGAAGTCAAAGGACGAAGATAAATGACCAACCTGCAGGAATATCCACAAATCCCAGATTTTGTGAACTAAAATTTTCTATTGTATTATAATCGGTTCAAATCGAATGAAATGAATTTGTATATAAATATTGTAGGTTTTTATGTATTCGTGGTTGGAAGAAGCACAAAGGAAAAATTGTATTGATCACTGTAACAATTTATGAATTTGAAATAATACAAGTGGATATGTCGAGAGTTTTTTCATACCAAAGATTCATGTGGTGATGACCTGAAGTATGTGTTTCCTTTCATGTATGTTTTTATAGTTTTATTTCCCTTCATCTGCAACCTTTCATATGTTTAGAATTGGATGTTAAAGGGTCTCCAAAATTCATAAATAACAAAACCCAATTATAAAATATTGAGGAAATAGACTACTACAATTTGTATGGATTTCAAAATAAGATGGAACCTTTGGGAAGGCCTTTGTTGAAACATACAAAATATAATTGGAAGAATCCATTCTCAGTGAGTCCTTACACCTTAAATGTTAAAATATAACCACATTAAGTGGAAATCATAACTATGGAGTGAACCCTATGCAATACAATAAGAGAATACTCTGAAATTGTATGTTGTGGCTTCAATTTTTTTCATTCTATATTTATATTATTTTTCTTTGTCATGGTTACGATGTGATTCAGTCACAAAATATATACAAAGTTACAAACACAAATGCATGAAAACATCAGTGAACGTTTAGGGAAATTAAAGTGGATTTTTTTTCCAAAATGCCTGACATATTGACATAAAATAATTAAGCATTGGGATGCAATGTGTATTGCATTGAAAAGCAATAGAATTTATCCTTCAATTATGTTATCACTCCATAATTTATTTAGACTGAGAAAAGAAACCCGGAGGTAACCACAAACCAAATTTAGAAACTAGAATCTAACCCTTCCAGTCTCAGAGGGCTCTCTCCCAAATCAGTGATTGAAAGGACTGATTTGATTTTTGTTTCTTGAGGTTAGGTCCGTGGATTGTGAATAAATTTTCGGCCGGGATTTTATGTTTAATCCTATGAGAAATCCATTGGGCATGGAGTCAAAAGGTTGAATCTTATGAATATGTGGGTGTTAAGGTCCTAACCCGCACATAGGTAGATCAATGTATTCAGATGTAATAAAGGTCAATATTAATAAGACCTTTCAATAAAATAGAATAAGGCGGATGTAAGAAGACCTAATAGAAGCTTTCGCTTCTAGAAGGATCTTCC
>SNQJ01S0000681.1:178339-188471 GCA_010110895.2 Picea sitchensis | reverse complement strand
CATATCATTTCTGTGTATTGTGAAGATTATGCTGGATATTTTACTGTTATTCTGTCATTTCTAGCATTTCGTTTCTGTTCTGCATATTTTATATATCTGGTATCTTGCAGTGGGCAATCTGTCAATTAATGGGAAAATTCTTCAGAGACAAGATAGACACTAACTTTGTGCTGGTTTAATTTAAATGTCATTGTAGCGGAAAGGATAGAAGCAAAACATAAATAAACACTTTAAGAAATCAGATTTTGAAATTTCTGAAACTGTTTTAGGAGAAGAAAACACCATTGATATTCTAAACTATGTGAAAGAGCATCAACATGATGAATTTTGAAACAATATTTTAATTGAATATCATTCAGATATGGAAAGAGATAAATAAACTGAAAGAAGAACATACACTAAAGTGAACATGCTACACAGTCACTGGCACATGAATTTCTGAAGCAAGACTGGATACCAGAAGCCTTGGATCACCCAACTTTATTAATTCTTCAGGAAAATATTACAGTACAAAGACTCTCGAAATACTCAATTCATGAAACTTTCTCCCACCCTTTGTACATTATGTTTTAGAATATTTATAAAAACCAATGAAATTCGGTTTGAAACCGATTTACAAAAATAGAGAAAGGTAGTTCAAAAAATCAGGATCCTTGATATATTTCAGCGGCTTTATCCTTATCTTTGCCCCTTTGACCTTGGTAGTGTCTTAATCTGATTGGTTGATGTATGGACCCATACTCCATTGACACTTGGATGGTCATTTACTAGGATCTGGAAAATTACATTTAGTTTTACCCAATATTATTATTTCTTTCCATTGTAATTCAGAAGGAATATCATAATCCATCATTTATTTTATTAAAATTTCCATAATGATGCAAGAGGCATACAACATGATAGGCATGCCAAATTTTATTATCTTAAATTTATTCAAAATTTCAAAATCTATGGCTAACATTTCTACCACAGTTGCCCCCTTTAAAACTTCATCTAAGTCTTCAAACCTAGAGTGATCCATCCTTGCTTGTTTAAAGAGTGCATTGTAGTCTTCCTACTCATGTAAATTTCCATTTCCATCCCAGAATGATGGAATACCTTTGATAAATAATTCTTCAAACAAATCCTTAAAATCCTGAACGCTCTTTTCCAATTGCGCTGCTTTATTTTGGACTGAAATCAAGAGGTTGTGCTTGGTTATGATTATTCTAGCCCATATTATCAAATAAGTTCTATCTTTGACCCAAATTGTCTTCAAACTTGATGAAGGCACTGTATTAAGGAGATTGATAGCGTTCTGGGCCCATTATGCTGGTCTTTTTGATAAAGTTCCATTAATAACTTTGCATCTCTGTTTAGCCAAAAATGCAATGTTGTCATCATCATTAACAAAATTTAGACATGTCCCGAGTTTTTTAACCTCAAATGATATGGAGTCCCATATGATGTGCTTGGCTCCTTGTAACAAACATTTTCCTTTAAGCCTGGAGTTTAGCTTATTCACCTTTTCATGAAGGACTACATTTTCCTTTTTAAGTTGTGATACTCTTTGATCCCTTTTATGTGCCTCTTGTTCCATTTTCTTGATATTCTCTTTCAATTATTTTACTTCCCAATCCTTTAAGCTAACCTAAGACATTGCTTGGACAATGTCTTTAATGCCTATTTTTCTTTTGGTAGCAGAGGGTGTAACCGAGGGTACAATAGAAGACAAAGCTATGACTCTAGTTGCCATTTTTGTCTTTTCTTTTGACCATTCTAATTTTTCCTTTTCCAGTTGCATACATTTATCCTGAAAATATAGTGTTTGCTTCTTGAAAGATTCCTTTTCTTGTTCCAATGCTACAAGTTCTGCAGTCTATGGATTCTCTGTAGCAGGAATTTTCAACTTTTTCTTTAGGCTGAGAATCACTTTGTGTTTCTCATCCAGCAATGATTTCATTTCTTTGGGGCCATCAAATTCAAGTTTCTTTATTTGAATCTGCCATGATTTACTTGTTTCGTTTTCCTGCCTGAGATGAACTTCAATCTTGGCAACTAGTGATGTTAATTTTGCATTTTTCAAATTGCAATTTAAATAATCTGAATATAGCAGGTCACTAGTCTGCTTGTGGAATTGAACCTTATTCGGGGGACTGATATTATCATACTTTATTTTGATCTCAAATAGCTTATCTTCTTCTGCTATGGAAATGTTGATGTTTTCCTTTCTGTGTCTCTGAATGTGAATAATGAAGACTTGTGCTGGGAATATTTCTTTACCTCAGGCATTAGATTCATGATCTCACTTAGTGATTCCTTTCTTTTTTCTACATACCATTTAGATAAATATTCCTTTGATTGGTAGGGTTCATTTGAGGCCTGAGAAAAATAGTATTTCTGGCTATGGAAGGCTCCTGAACAACCTTCACTTTCCAATTGATTAGCTCTGGATTCAATTACACTTGTGCCAGTCTCCACCATGTCTAAACTTGTTTGTTATTTAGGCCCTTCATCCTCCAAGTCTACATATTGCTCTGTCTAGATGGTTTTGATTTTCTTTCTGGTAATGTGTTCAGGGTCTATGTCCATTGCCTCTGAAACAATCCTCTTACTATGTGTACTATATTTTGTAACCTTAATTACCACCTTTGGAATAATCTGCTGTGTTGGTGCCTTTTGTACAAGGGATTCAACATCCACACATTCTTCAAGATTTACAAAATTCTTCAGGCCTTCAATAGGCTCATGCTCATATGGAGAATTATTGTTCATTTTCCTCCTTCTAGAATATGATCTGATGGAGATAATATTTTTTACCTGAAATTTGTGCAAAAAACAAATCTTTGTGCTTTGCCTCAACTTGTGCTAGATATGTTCTGGATTTTAAAATGAATGAGACAATCACAAAAGGAAACTTTATATTGCTTTCTCTATGATATTTGATGAATTTTTCAGTTTCAGAGATGATTTTCTATCTTATGAACTCTAGAGCAACAATTCTGGGGGTCAAAAAGATGGGAAACAAATAATGAAACTCATGAAATCCATAAACCCATATTACTGTAGAATTTATGAAAAGGGTCCAGTCTCCTACTTTGTCTTCTGGATTCTGTAGGTGAATTCTCATTTCTTCAATAACTCTGGGCAGTTTAACATTGAAAATCTTCTAGTAGGCCTTTGAAATGACTTTATTGATAAAAATTACTGAAGTCAGCCTGTTTCTTTCAATAGATATTGATTCTGCTTCAGGGATATCCGCATTGTTGCTGGTGAGAAAAATATTCATCAGATATGTACAACATCTGAAGTGTCTAAGAGAGTGGAAGTTCACTAGATGTTTGTGGATGGTATCAGCTAGGAACTCATCAAAATTAATGCAAACAACTTGACCTGACTCTGACTGGAAGAATTTGGGCAGGAAACCTAACATGACCTCAACTACAAATATGTCACTATTAATACCTAAACCTAACTTAACAAAGAGAAGACACATTGAACCTCACTAACCATGATATCGGTGTTTAAGAGAAAAGACAGACTTTGTGGGAACTGATCAAGCTTGATAATCATTCTTAAAAATAGAGTTTTAATATCTGGTTGACACTCCCTATAAAATCTAATCATTTCTTCCTCATCAAAAGGTTTAGAGTTCTTAGAGAAAGACTTAGGAATTTTTGATGAGTCCCTGACTAACACAACATCATTTTTACACAAGACTTTAGACCCCTTTTTAACAATTACAACTCTTTCTAACTTTGAGTATTTATTTTCACACCATCTTATAGATTCAGGAAAATGAAAACACAATTCAGTTGCATACGGAATAAGAGAAGCTTGGAAAGAGTCAAAAAATGGAAAACCTTTCCCTCTAACGTCAACTAAGTTCTTAATTGAGAAATAGGGGCAATAATGAATTCAGGGTCACAAACATCATTATCTCTATCAATTAGGGATTCTTCATTATTTTCTGGGCTTTGTTCAGATACTTCGAGCACAATGGGATCCATGACAACAAGAAAAAATACATGGTAATGGAGATTATAATGGTGTTGAGAATTCTAAATTCGACCGAAGGTGACAATTGCAACAACTCCAATAGTTCCCGCTTTGACAAAGATAAAAAAAAATAAGTCACATAAAATTTATAATATTCAACTTTTTGGAGCGACGGGTCAACGGTTTCAATGTAAACCACTTTCTGCTTCGTAATATTCCCCGTGATGACACATCTTTACCTTCAAAACCCGTGGTTTCCATTTAAGAAACACTTAATGGAATTAACCTCCGTGCACTTTCCAGGCCCACAATTCACACCAGCTGTTGATCTGTCTTGATCACAATCATGACCATTGATATTTGATTTCTTTCCATCGTCTCTATTTTAGAACTGATTCTGGCCAATTTAAACTATTCTCCCATATTTAACATCCCTCCAGATGTGTTCCAAATCATTTCGCATCTCTGCTAAAATTTAAAGCTGATTTTTCTGAACTTATTAGGAAAATGAATCTCTCTCTCTCTCTCTCTCTCTCTCTCTCTCTCTCTCTCTCNATATATATATATATATATATATATATATATATCACTCTCCTACCCATAAGATAGAATATACATTTCTCATGGTTTACATCTTCAACAATAATTGTCTCACAAAGAATGGAATGTGTCACAAGCGATATTTGAGCCCCGGTGGGGAGAATAAAATTTATCCTCCCAAATCACTGAGCTAGACCTAATTGAATGTGTGTGTATGCATGTGTTTGGATTTAAGCCTAGGCGGGGAGGATAAAATTTCTCCTCCCAAACCATCGAGATAGACCCAATTGAATGTGTGCACATGCACACATGCTTTAATTTTCCTACAAATACAAAGTCGATTTAACTCCTTTGGAGATCCTCAATCACTTATTATATAATAATAAATAAAAAATAATACTACAATTATGACCACCATAGAATTGTTGAGATGTAAAAAAATCTAGGTGTGCTCATATTGTTTCTTTTGTCCCATAACTGGGTTGTTTATTTTAGAACTTGAGTTTTATCTCTCTTGGAATTGGGGTGTGTCATGATTATCACACCTCTTCCATACCACTTATTTCCCCCATTTTAGATTTTCCCCATGTTCTCTAGTATAATTACTCCCCTTTTGTCACCCTTTGTATATGTTACAATAATATATTTTAGAAAAATGATAGTAAGAGATATTTCGTTTAGAGGATAGGTTGGTTTTCAATTTGAAGTTTTGATTCCTTGTTTATCTGGCCAAGTATTTGAACTTTTGCTAGCTAGTGATTGTTGTTCACAATAAATTTCTCAAATTTAATAAGCAATATGGATATCATCTTGTGTTAGCAATGATTTGTCGATTAATTAATATTGCTCCCATTGGGATTCAAGTATTTCCAAATATATTTTTTTGTTCGTGCCAATGTTAATGAAAACAATTGGGGTCACATCCAAGTCCATGATATTTTTTAGATACCCAAGTGAATATGGAATGGAACCTTCTAAGGAATTGTTAGATATATTCAATGATTCGAGTGCATTGAAACTTCCAAGTTTTGGTGGAATGACACCGGTTAATAGACTGGTAGAAATGTATATTCCTAAATCTCTTTCAAGTTTCTCTTTCTCTATAGGTAAGGGTGGAATAATTTCCCTTGGTGCTAAAGAAATACTCTAGAAAAAAATAATAAATATTACAATAAATATCACAGGAGAGTAATAAATATCATAGGAGTGTATAGAGGTCATTGGTGTAACACACCCAACGCCCTATCCAGTTTTAGGCTGGTGGGATGTTTGATTTTCATCTTCTTCGAACTCAGGATGAGTATTTAGGTTCATTGGTGCCTATGATTTATAATTTCTACTCAGAAGTGGTATCTGTATCTCATTCATTTCAAATACTCTATTTCATAATTATGGTTATGCTTATACTATGATATCTAGGGGATTACTTATACACAACCACAAAAAACCAAGTTGAAGTATTAGATTAACTATGTGAATCATATGATATGATGAACTAAATGGAATCGTATATGCCACATACTTGGGTGTGGTTCATTAGATAGAATGACTGGCCCCATAGTGGCCCACAAATGATGGTAATGTAAAAATAAATAAATAAAAGGAACCTTAAGAAATCATAAAAAAAAGAAAAAAGACAAGACATACTTGATCTTTGATATTCTAATGTGCACCATTGCATTGATACAACATCTAGAGAATATGCAAATGCACGAACTGCATACTGTAGTAAATAAAAAAAGAATTATATTTAGTTTTTAGTAAAAAAAAAATACTTTTAAGACATGTCAATAAATCCCAATAGAAATTAAAACCGACAAGATTGCAAATAGTAAACACAATTGATATTATTTTTTGTAAAATCCATATGAAAGGAGATTAAATAGTGACACACACACACACACACACACATATCAGATGCAACGACCTAAATAATGTCCTCTTGGTTTTGAGAACAATTTATTGGAGCCGTCTGATCTTGGAGCAAACCTCCCTCAATCTGAAGGAGCAACAACAAAGTCAACATTGAATATGTTGTTGCTCTGTTGGATCGAGAGAGTTTTGCTCCAAGAATAAATGACTCCAGTAAATTTTTCTCTACTGAACAAAGCCAATCACGTGAAGGTGGAATATGATATGGCCCCTTCCCCCCCTCACATCACTCTCAATTCCCCAATACCCAATCTATATTCTAGTAAAAAGTATGCATTAAAAATATTCAAAATTGATAAAAAGTGATTGTAAAGCTATAAATGAGGTTTGTCATTCAAAGGCATATGTCATAATTTTTTTTTTTTATAAATGAGATTTATCATTCAAAATATGTTAAAAACATACTAGCTATATAATGTACATCTATCTGTCTTATAAAATTATTATACATCATCAATTTCTTTTATTCTTCTTTTGTTTTTTCCAGTTCTTAAGTAATTCATCCATGTCCATGTCTTCATTTACTCGGTGCTCTTCAACAACTAATGTTGCTTCATTCCTTTCATGATGAGCACACCTTGTCTCATACCCACGACGTGGAGGCTTCTATGAGGGGCCATCACCTACAAAAACAAAAAATATTAAATTTATATGGCCAATTTTTAAATATCATTGAAGTAGTTCATTAATATTAAAAAAAACCTCTCCACTGTAATTATTTACCTGCTGGTCTACTAGTCGACACCATTTGAATACATGCCCTGTTCTCTTGATAATCTTCAGGTCGAGGAGGCTCAACTACGACATTCTCTGCCATTGAAATGACAAAATTTATAAGGACAAAACCGTAAATGTATAAGTAATAAAAATTAGAAGTAAAATTTTTATAAGTACGAAATTATTAATTATATGATTAACATACAACCATTTTACCGTCGTGGGCCTCAGTCACAGGAACATCTTGGGGTTTCACCCCACTAGGATGGGGCTACTAGGGAACACCATGATCTTCTGGCTGCATTGCACTATCAACGCTTTGTTGTCCAGTGCTAATGGTTTCATTGATAGTGTTTCTCCCTTGATTAAAACAAAGTAAGACATTAAAGTTATGGACAATATCAAACATTTACGTATTTTATAAGTAATGAAAGGTTAATGTAGACTGATTTTTATTTACCTTATCACGTAAACTAGATCCTGGGGTCTTCCCCATGCTTTTCCTACGATCAACCATGGATTTATAACCATATTTGTAACCAAGTTGGAGGTCTTCCTCTGTGGTTTCAGTTTCGAAGTCATCGCCCTGCATTGCATAAGAGCATGTTTTTTTTAGTGTGTTTGACTGCAATAAACTGAAAGTTGTAAGGTAGTACAAATAATATTCTTAAGATGTTTGCGTACTTACAATTCGTGACTATAACCTTGAGTAACTTCCCTGACCTAGCTTGCGTTGGACATGTTTGGAAATCCTTGCTTTGGTTTCCTTCGAAGTGTCAAGAAACCTATCATAAAAAATTTCAAGTATTTTATATACCACACTTTTATTTAGATCTAAAGAAAATTAAATGTATTGAAATCAAAATATTGTAATTTACCTTGGGGTACTAGTTATTATTTCTCCTGATTTTTTCAATATCTTTTATTTTGCATCATCAATGATCACCTTCCACTCCCTCTCTGGAATCGAGGGAGGATGCTCATACGTATGGTTTCCTGCCAAGCTTCGTCTATAAACATCCCATGTATATTTTAAATATTCTCCTGCTGCAGAGGTGACCATTTTTTTATTGAACGTGTCTACTCCAAAGAGGCCTTTGAGATAATCCATAAGTTCTTTTTTGAGGTTGGAATTCTGGCAATTCCACCTCATGCGTAAGGTTTCCCTAAAAATCAACAAGGCCTTGCTCTCCAGGTGCCTATAAAAATGGTCGTTTCCTACATATGAAAAGATAATATCATTAACTTAAAAATAATAATCTAGATGATTTGTGTATGAGATGGAAAACATGAAACAATTATAATATGAAAAACTACCTGGGAGTCATATTTTTTTTAATGGAAGTCCATTATCATCGACCAAAAATGTACATGGAAGGGTCCTTGTGTTGGTCACATGTCTAGCTCTAGGAAATGCAACAATGTCAACCACATCATCAACCTCTTCTCTATCACCACCTCTAGAGCTTGACCGCTATGGGGATGCTTGGTGGTGTGTGTCATGGGTCCTATATAAATTAGGTGTGGAATATGGAGAAGTAAACAATGCTCTAGCATCTGTATGACATATCGCGTCAAGAATCTATGGCGTCTTTGCAATGCCACTACTACCAACACCGGGTTGAACATGCTCGGAAAATATCTTTATAAAAAAGAAAATGTTTTTTTTTTGTAAGATAATGTAAAAGTTAAAAAACAAAGTTTCATAATTGAACATATGAGTACATTAAAAAAAGCACTTTAAATTATGGTTATTACCTTATATGTGTTAAGCTGTGACATAAGGAGATTGATCCTTTCTAGGACGTCAGGAGTTTGATCTGGATGGTCTAACAAGCTATCAATTTCCTTGTTCTCTTTAATGATCTTTAATTTTATTAATATTATTGGATTAGGGGATGAATACAATCCCTCCTCATCGGCATAATCATGATCAACATGGCCTGTGAACTACATATAATTTCAACATGAAAATCAATGTTATTTAAGTTATATAAATAAATGAAATAACTGATCGCCACACAAATAAAATTATATAAATAAATAATAAAATTCACGTAAAATGAAATTCGAATTTGATAATCAATTATATGTTCTGCGGCTGGCCCTTTTCCACGATCATCCTGCCACATTATAATATAATATAATTAGAACCCCAAAATAATGAGTAGTCCATCCTCAACCTAGTTCCAATTTTTTAACTTTTTTTTCTATATTCAAAGTTCCAAACACTTGCACACACCCCCCAAAAGGAAATTAATCAATGTCTAGAGGGATTGCCCAACTTGATGAAGTCAAAAGGGTTACCAAGTGGAAGATTTGACTCTTTCTAGCCATGCCATAAGGATAAAGTAAAAATTATATGAGGAGCACCCCATGTAAAAGGGGTTATAATAATTTCTTAGCATACATGCTTGAGGAATTCCCTAGCTAAGGAGAGGACACATGACAACTAAACCATAAGAACATGGTTTGAAGTTCATCTTGGAAGTGTTCGACAACATAGGTATTCCAACAGAGGATGAACACCTTCAGTAACCACTCACATAACCAGATCAAAGATCAACACACCGATGTTTTCACGTGGTAAAACCCCTACGGGGAAACATCCACGGCCCCAGCCAATGCGGCCACTTGGAGTAGTTTATTAATGCAAAGAAAAATATTACAGAGAGATTTTACAAGAGAGTTTCTCACAATCGATCATCGACAAATGACCCTCCATGCTCTTTAAATAGAGATCATGGACCAATCGGGTGTTAAGCCATGGATCAATGGCTGTTAAGATCGAGGAGAGTATGAACCGTCAAATCACTCTATGTCGGGAACATATCGTGACCTTTGGATTGCCTAACTACAAATGCATACTAATGCATACTAAAGAAACACACTTTTACCTAACGACATATTAGACCAAGTAGATCTTAACTAACTCCTAAGTGTCTAAATATCCTAACATCCCCCC
>SNQJ01S0000681.1:47731-178329 GCA_010110895.2 Picea sitchensis | reverse complement strand
TTTCTCACAATCGATCATCGGAAAATGACCCTCCATGCTCTTTAAATAGAGATCATGGACCAACCGGGTGTTAAGCCACGGATCAATGGTCGTTAAGATCGAGGAGAGTATGAACCGTCGGATCACTCTATGTCGGGAACATATCGTGACCGTCAGATTGCCTAACTACAAATGCATACTAATGCATACTAAAGAAACACACTTTTACCTAACGACATATTAGACCAAGTAGATCTTAACTAACTCCTAAGTGTCTAAATATCCTAACAGGAAGGAATGCTCCACCTTATAAGGCAATATAAAATGATTGTATGGCATGGTAAAGGATTACGTATGCAAACAAAGAGGATTGCTCCACTATCTCAAGGTTTGAATTCTTATTTTAAGGAAGGAACATGTTAGAAGAGAATGGTTTGAGGAAGCACTTCAAAGGAGAGGGACATGTGGTAGCAAAGACTTTGTCAAACCCTACTTTGAGAATATTTCCACCTTTATTGAGGAGTTCCCAAATTTGAGGGGGTTTTCTTGGAGTTAATTGTGGATCTTGAAGAAATTTAATAATATTTTATTTGATTCTAATACATTGCACATATACTCCTCTTTATTTCTATTTTACATATAATTTTTTATGTCTATGATTGTTTTCCATAATCATTCCAATGACTAGGCAAGTGCCCTTGGTATTTGTCTTAATCCATAGTTAAGGGACATCCTTGAAGAGGTTATTCCTTCTTATTATGTGATCGCGATCCAAAAAGGGGGAAATAGGAATGTTCCTCTTCGTTTGAGCCAACCCATCTACTCTTGAATTGTTTGACTCCCTTGTAGGCTTAAATAGACTCACAATTGTGAAATTGAGAAAGGTACAACTCTATATTTATCTCAATAAACATCGAGGGAATGACTATGTTAAATATCTAAGAGTAATCCCCATCAACAAACTTTCTATGCACAAAGGATCTTGAATCCAAAGACATTGATATGACCTCCTAATCCCTACGTTTCCTTGGCCTACCCACTGATATGATTTATCTCTACCACTATTGTCTTCCTTCTCCCATAAGAAAATTTGGTTGGTGTCATCCATATTTTTAAAAGTTGGGTCTCAATGAAAAAAACTCATGTTGGGAAGGAAGGCATGATGACCTTATTCAGATTGATCAAAATGAAATGCTTAAGGGGGTTGAGATTCTTGGTGAAGTAGATCCTTCCTAAATGCATTAACATGATGGAATAATTCTCACTGTGCCTGGCCATTATGCATGCTAACAACCACCCTCCCAAACACACATGAGCAAACATCATCAACTCGATTCATTAGATTTATTTACAATGTGAAGGTTTTCCAAATCAATTTGGACAATAATGAAAAGTGAATGATGGTATCAACCACTCACCATTCTCAAGCGTGCTCATAGTTTTCCCTCTATATTGGTCTCCTTCGCCCTCTGTGACTTCTATCTCCTTTGATGCCGTGCATTAGATCTCCTCCTCCAGCGTTCCCTCGCGCAGATATCAGGGTTTGGGAAGCTACTCACGGTGTGATCTCCTCGGCTCTCCTCGTGGTGTGATATCCTTGAATCTCCTCTTCTTCTCTTCTCAGATCTCCTCGTCTGAGCTCCTTGTGTGGTTTCCTCGCGGTTTTCTCTCCTCACGCGTGTGCAGGTTTGAAATGTAACTTTTTTGCTTTTGGTTTGGATTATTATATATAATTAATATATATTATAACTATATATAATTTATATATTATATAATTGATGTATATTATAATAATTAATATATTATATATTTAATTATATAATATATAATATTAATATATTATAATTTATATATTATATATTTAATATTTAATATGTATATTTAATAATTAATATATTATATAAGGGTCAATGTGTTAATAATAACCTAACCTAGACCTTGAATCTACACCCCCTAACCTTCTAAATCATCGACCTATAACCCATAACCCTTCTAAAGACACAATGTGATTTATTCTCATTTCTTTGCATGTTAAAGTGAAAAAATTCAACCAAGCACGGGTAAACGACATGAGTAACTATGACTCTCTTAAGATATCCAGATGCCTCATCATATAATTAGTGACGCACATGAATGGATCATTAACGAGATTTCCCACTGTCCCTAGCTACTATATTCTAGAGAAACCACATCCAAGGGAATGGTCTTGGCAGAATTAGCGGGGAAAGAATACCTTGTTGAGCTTGACTCTATTCCTAATCCATTCATAGTTTGGGAAAATTAGGGCATAGTTTAGGAACACTAGACCATAACATTTGTCTTTGGGAGTAAAATTGATGATGGAAACAAGTGGGCATGTGAGTCAAATTTGAGTCCATAAACCCTCCCATATTGTTAAGGCATGCGAATAGTCTATCTATGATCATGATGGTATAAAAATGAATGAGATTCTCTTGGTTTCAATAATAATTTATCCTCTACTGAACAAGGCCAACCACATGAAGGTGGAAGCTCATACGGTCCCTCCCCTCCCCCTCACATCACTCTCAATTCCCCAATACCCAATCTATAAAATATAAAATAATCGAAAGCAACCTAGTAAGATTCATGCATAGAAACTACAAAAACAAAAATTACTGAAGGTAAATGAAATTATGTGTTTGTAAATGATATTGTTAGTTTACCACATACTTTAGTATATTGGTGACTATTTTCAGGTTTCACATAATAATTAAACAACATGTAACATAGGATATAAAAACGTCGCATAAAACTTAAAAACATGTAATTAACCAATGACATAAGTAAATCATTTTAAGAGAATAATTCATACTAATTAAAATATATAGTCACGTACCTGATCCAACTCGACACATGTATAATCATCCTTATTCTGTATCTTCTTCTTCATCGAAATCAACATATGTATCATCATCCGGTTCATAAACAATGTTGAAAGGATTGACGATATCATCATCGTCATCGATTTCATTTTCGAGCATATTTTCATCTACATCATCATCAATAACTGCATTGTCTCCTATGCCTAGATCATCATATTCTTCATCTTCTTCATCTGTCGACCCTACATGATCTTCAATCTCGATATGATCTGGCAAATCATCTTCTTCTTCAATATCACCTTCTTCCTATACATGCATATACTTAACTGGCCTTCCTCTTGGATCATATCTAACAACAAATGATAAATCCCTCTCACCTAGAACATTTGAGTAAAATACCTATTCACATCAGCATGGAAAAACATAGCGATCATGTCCTCTTTCAAATACCATTGTTTTAATCATCAAAAATCCGTTGGCATGTTGAATAATAGTTCTTTCCTCATCGTGTTCATGCATTAGTAACCTATACCATTTGACGCATAACATAACTAATTTGAAGGAATTAAAGTCACACTCAAGTATATCATTCAAATACCCATAGTATCTATTTTCATATTCTCAGGGATGTCTGTCACTCCTAGAACAAACATTAGTGACCTGGAACACTGCAGCTAACCCACTATCATAAGTTTTCCTTGTTTCATCCAACTGTTTGATGCGAAATTTACGACCATTGCACCACATAGCCTTGTGGTGTTTCAACTGCAATATGACATATAATAGGTAAAAGATGCATTGTCAATTAATAAATTAACATATTTATATAAATTGGAAAGTATTTGAAAAATATATAAGTACACATGTAGTCACATTAATATAATATTAAATAACTGAATAAAATGGGTGAATTTGCTTGCCTGTCCATATTTCAAACCATATGCTAAATCAATTTCCCTTTGTGTAACGTTGGCATCTCTGTTACGATGAGATTCTCTAACCAATTCAAATAGTTGTTGCCATGATAACCTACCGCCATGATGTTGTTTACATCTTTCAATCCATTCATTCATCTAGTCAAGATTGTTTGCAATGTATAAATGCAGTGCATCCCAATCTTGAGAAAATGAATAAAAAATTCATAATTCACCAATATTAAATATTAGTTATAATGTCCATGGTAAATATTAATAATTTATGAAATAACATATATTAATTTATTAATGAGTATGATCATAGACACAAAAAATGAAAATTTATATGTATTAATATAAATCTCCACAATTATTAATATATTACCTCTCATTTTTTTCATTCTACCTTCCCCAACAAGTGCTCCTAATCTTCAAATTTTTTGATGGAGTTCACATCCCAAATGCTATCCACTGCATGCATAGTTGGCAGTGCTAATTTAGGAATATACTGACTAATATACACCATGGATTGATATATGATATATCCCTCCACCATAGAACCCTTAGGACATGCTCTTTGTCTAACCAAAGCTTTCAATGATTTCAAGTGCCTCTCCACCATCCACACTGACCTTGTGTGTATAGGTCCACAAATTTCAAAAATGTTGGAGGTATACACTTTTGCATTTCACACATTAGCCGATGAATTTCTCTCTTACAATACTTTATATCATCTTCATGGATTTATTTTAATGACAACCATCTACATAAGATCACGACACAAGAAAATAACATGTTTAAACATAAAATAATATAATATATTTCATTACAAGTAAAACACATGTCATTAAGTACAACAAAAATTTGAAAGAACATTTTACATATAAATCACAACTACTTACCTCATGTATTTTCCAAGATCATATATAACTTGTTTGACGTTGTTGTCAAAGTTGTTTGGGAGAGATAGTGATAGAACATATTGTAACAAAAAAAATGAATCGTTATTTGTTTTGACCAAAGTAGACAAAAAAAATAAAAAACTTAAAAGATGTATAAGGCCAATATATATAAATATGTATACCAAAATTATTACCTTAATGAAGGTATGCCAATCATGTGTTTTTACCGCACCAAATTCACCTTTCGTCGTTAAGATATTATTTATGTTTGAAGAAAAAATTGTGGGAAATTTAATTCTTTGAATGACCTCTTTTACATCATTGATTTGTTGCTATGTTAATAACCATGGAAGGTTATCTCGGTCTAGTCCATATCTATTTGATCGAATCACACTTCGCATTGCATGATTGGCTTCTTGAATGTCAGTACAAAATTTGACATTTTTTTCTTTATCCCTACTACCATCTATTGTTCGCCATAACATTTCTGTCACATTCTTCCCGATATGCATTGTATCAAACAAATGATCTATTTTTATCTAATCATAGTAGGTAAATCTCATGAATTGAGTGGGATAACATTTCATTCCTCATGGAAGCCCATTATTAATACCTTCATGATGGCAACCTTCATGAAGCATACAAGAATTCACAAAAATAATTATCAAATACGGTAAAATAAATTCAATGATTAAAATAAACATTCAAAACATTACATATACGATACATAAAGAAATTGCGTACCTTGACGATTTCTATTATATTCCAACCTCCATAGATGAGGTGTCATTCTTCGCAGTTTTAAACCAGTCTCTTCTTTCCCATTGAAAAAACGTTTTCAGTAGTACGATACCCATGGTTCTTAGGGAGGAGGTGCCTATACTCATCAAACACCACCTTTCCTAAATTTTTTGAATGAAGATACTTCATCTTAGGACTAGAAACTGGACATGCAAATTTACCCTTTGTTTGAAGACCTGCAACAGATGGATTAATGTCAATTATACGATGAGATTATTTAAAAATTAAGCATGCAACTTGATATCTTTAAAAAATTAAATAGTATTAAAGAGAAATATAATGATACACACCACACAAATTTGTTAGTCCCAGGGAATCATGACTTTTCCATAAACTTATTCCACGAAATTTAAATTTCTTCTCCCCGATTGGTTTACAGATGTCATACATAGTGATTCCAGCCCATAACTTTAGTAGCTCATCGATAAGAGGCTCAATATATACATTCATATCTTTAACTTTCTACTTACCTAATTGTTTGAAATTACACATAATTACTATAACCATGATATGTATATATAAGTAAATAAATAAACAAAATATATTATGCAAAAAATGAAACAAATGAAAATGTTACATTCAAAAAATTAATGTAAAGAAATACCTGGAACAACCATTGTCAACATTATGTGCTCCCTCTTTATTGACATCCAAGGAGGAATGCTATTGTTGATAACAAAAATAGGCCATACTGAGTAAATAGACCTAATCTCTCTGAATGGATTAACACTGTTAGCTGCCAATAAAAGCCTAACATTATGAGGTTCATCTTTGAAATCTACCAATTTTTCCTCAATTTCCATAAATGCAAAACCATCGCCAGGAATTCAAAGAACAACATCTCCACTTCTTTTACGTGCATGCTAATCCATAAATTGTGCTATGATTTCACACCTGAACAATCGCTGCAAACGTGGAATTATGGGAATATGACGAAGAACCTTTCAAGACACCCTTTTTCTTAGTTGATTAGTTCAATATCTACTGAAAAGACATTGTGGGCATTCGTTTTTCGAAGCATGTTGTCCATAATATATAATATGATCATTAGGACATGCATCTATAGTTTGATAATCCATTCCAATGTATTTCATAATGGCATGCAAATATCGATATGTGCGAGGTAAAATATTTGACGATGGTAACAAAAATTCACCTAACAATCTACAATATAATAAATAACTAGTTAATGTAAAGAATATTAATCGTAAAAATTGCGTTCTTATTTTACACATTAATTAACACTAAAAACAAATAGAAAAAAAGTCAACATTTATGTATATGAGATGAAACATATTACATACCTTAGGATCTGTGTCATACAAGTGTTTGACAAATTATCCATAACCTTTAAGTTCACTAGTAGCAATATAGCGGAGAGAATATTTTCTCTTGAGCCTTCATAAAGTCATTTATTTTCCTTTTCTAATAGAGGTTCATCATAAATACCATCACTGTCCCCATCCTCATCTGGATGATCAAACAAATCTTGGATCATTTGATTTGTAACATCATCTTCTTCCATGGGATAATTAACTTGATTTGTCCCATCATCTTCTTCCATGAGATCCTCATTTTCTTGATTGTGTTCCTCAGCTTATACACCATCATTTCTACTAGTGCTACTTGGTGCAATATTCTACAGAAAGTTGGAGGGAAACTCTAACTTTATAATTACAAACAATCATGCAAAATTAGTATGTACTATAACAAATATTCAAACAATGTATATACATATATATAATTTTATATAAAATCGACAATATAAAAACATATAATGAATATATAGCTAATTACCATGGGACGATATTCATTCGATCCCCCATCAATGTGAACATATTTCCTACAATGTTTTGTAGTTGTTGCTATTAAAATTATTACGAGACGTGTAAGGAAACATTTTTTGCAAGGGAAATAACATCTACCATCACCCTTTTCACCCGTTTTACTTTTTTTCCCACCTCTAATATTCAGCGACATTATTTTGCACACAAATACCCTTTATGAACCATCATTGTTATAGCAATTAGATTGTCACAACATCTCTAATTTGTAAAAAAATTATAGATATTTTTTTCATCGCAAGAGCGACGAACATTGACCAAGTCAATGTTGACTTTGTCAAACAGTGTAACGGTCAGTGTTGACTTTGTCAAATAGTGTAGCAGTCATCATTGAATCATCACTCTTGTGATGATAGCCAAAGGTCATTGCAAGAGAGACGTGAGTCCACTATCTTCATGTTCATTTCTCTTGCGACGTAGATCTGGTTTCATCTCTCTTGAGACAATAGCCAAAGGTTTCGTTGCAAGAGCAATGAACTTGGGCTGGATTTATAAAAAAATTTAAAAATTCAACTCTTTGTCTTCAATTTTGCGACAAAAGGTTACTTTCGTCGCAAGTAGTCGTCCCAAATATTTCAATATGTAGTAGTGAAAAATGATACTAACATCCCATTCATTAGTTGTTTCTTGAGCACTTATGAGAGTGTTTGTGTGGGTAAGTTCAAGGATTCATCACTCATGGGTACATTTACCCTATCCCCACCACTCACTACTCAACCTATGGATCCTATCTATATGACTCTTCAGGCACTTTTCAAACTCAAGGGCCTCTTGATACTTGGGTGGTGCCTAATCCTTCATAAGTTGAATCATTAGCTAGCATGTCACTTAGTGTGGTTACGATCTCCTCCTTAGTGATCCTATCAACATCAACTAACATTGGATAGAAACTCTATCTCACTATGGAATATGATCAATACACTCTTCCCACCTTGGATATTAACTCTCCAAGTTCACATGACTTCCTATATATTGATATGCCTTCAGATGAGGCCATTGTGGAGGTCATGTCTTCAGTTTATAAGAAAAGGGAGGATGAGAATCATTGATCATATATTCTTCCCAATTCAAAATAGATGAGGGTTGACAAGAAGAGTCTTGATTTAGGATAGAGGACATTTTCTGGGTCATCTAGTGAAATACTAGGTATTGAATAAATTGAGTGTCAGGTTTCTTTTTCAAAACTTGCCACCGAATTATCCACTGTAAACCATACCGAAGACAAGTATCTTGTACCTTTCTTAGGTTTTTGTTAGGGACCTAACCGATCACGTAGGTAGAATAATAGATTTCCATGTAATAAAGGTCAATATTAATAAGGCCTAGCAATAAGGAAGAATAAGTCCAATGTAAGAAGACCTAGTAGAAGCTTCTTCTTCTAGAAGGATATTCCTCTAGATTATTCTTTTGATAGACATTTTAGTATAAATAGGATTTGAGGGTATGAGATTTTTTGTCTTGGATATTATTGTAATAGATCTCTGCTTTGTTGGAGGTTACCCCCTCGAAGAGGCAAGTGAACATTGCTCTCAGCAATCAAAGTGCTCTTTTTGGTGTTATTCTGGTATCATTTTGGTATTATTGTGGCATTGTTCTGGTTATATTGTTGTTCATCTACCATTTCTAGATATTTATTTCTTTTCTGCATACTTTTTTTATATCCAGAATATTACAAGTGGTATCAGAGCAGCTTCCTCAAGAGAAAATTGTGGGTTAGTTTTTTTTTAGGGTAGAGACGTATTCCAATCTCTTTAAGCTACAGAGATCTATCGTTATGCGCATAAACCCACGGTCAAGGATTCATACACGCAGTAAATACAAGTGGTACTTAAGCACACATATGTTGGCCACCCTTGTAACCCCTGTTGGTAACCCTTCGAGTGGTAGTGCATCAGACAACACCTATATACGGATTGGCCTAGATCTCCTGAAGCCCTCCATAGATAAACCGATTGGCCTACTGATTGCTATAGTGCCACCGAGAACAACACTCAGGAAGATACTATATAGTACCTTGGTAGTCGGGTAGTACAGATAAGGGTACGGTCTAGCCTCCTTAGTTGGTGCCCTGATATATTGGGCCAAGTACTATTGTTGTACCCCACACGTATATCAGAGAGCTATAACACATGGAAAACCCTTGTATGTAGAACCCTTGAATACCCTAACCCTTGGGATGGAAACAAAAATAGAACAAAGAAGATCTATTTCCACACACCTGTGTCTCCTGCATTCGGGTTGCAAAATTACTACACATTTCTTCCTGTTAAGGATTTGGTCATTTCGTCACTGCAGTATTATTTAGGTCGGAGTATAGTGGTCCCCCAAGAACACTTATTTGGGACCTATTCCATTGGATTCCCCTTTTCTCCCTAATCGCATGCATACCCTTCATTTTTAATCCTTTTTGTTTAAGTGGACCTGACCCCTTCCCAATTTCCCTATTTTTCCACATATCCCATTATATTCCCCTTGAAGCACTGATCATCGTGGTAACTATCACTTCTAAGTATTTTTTTGTGGTACCACCAACCCATTTTGTTTCCTTACCCGCACTTCCCCTCTCCAAATGGCCACCACTCACAACCAAGATCTCCAAACTTTCGTCAATCAAGCCCTTGTCGCCATCGAAAATGTCACATCTCAGATGGATTCCACCAATTCCTGCATTGACAACTTGGAAGACAAACTCATAACCCAATTGACCTCCCTCTAGTATGTTGTCAATCAATTTTTGAATCGCCCTACGGGTCCTTCTTCATCGGCACAAACTGATGTTGTTGATCCTCTCAGTCTCCGCATTTTTACTCCAACTCCTTTCATCGTGAACCCCATATTCCCTGAGTAGAGGTCAATATATTTGATGGCTCCAAGCCTATAGGTTGGGTCACTCAAATGGAGCATTATTTTTCTCTGCAAGGTATTACTGACGAGTTGGCCAAACTTCGCTATGCTGTCCTCTATCTAGATCCTGAACGCTGGCAATGGTGGAAATGGAAAAAAAATTCACGTCAAGGGTATATTTCCTGGACCGAGTTTGTTGTTGAGCCCTATGCCCTCTTTGATATTGATACCCACTATCTAGGTCGTTTGACCAAGTTGAAATAGTTAGGCACAATGGAAGAATTCATCACTGCTTTTGAGAATTTGGCCTTTCGAACAGAGGGCATGTCAGATGCATTCTTTCGTGAATTCTTTATTAGTGGTCTCAAGGATGAAATCCGATCCCAGGTTCTCATGGCACGCCCTCCCACTTGGTTGGAAGCTACTCAACGTGATAAAGAGGACCAAAAATTTGTTTTGTCCTATAATAAAAAACCCCCTTTTGTTCCTCACCCTCGACCCTCTAATCCTAACCCCCCTGTTACTCCCCTCAAGGTCCATAAACTAACTAGGGATGAAATGGATGAACACCAAATGAAGGGTATTTTCTATAATTGTGATGAAAAATATTTTCTCGGGCACAAGTGTAAGGAACAAAAACTATTTATGACCATCTACGAAGATGTTCCTGTAGAGAATGTGATAGTTCCCCTTTTTGAAGAACCCTCCCTTCCCGATGCCACCCAAGAGCCTGCTGACCCACCTGAAGTTGACCCCCTTATTTCCTTGCATGCCCTCACTGGCTTCTCAACCCTCTAAACGCTTAAGATCATTGTCTACATTAAGAAAAAGAAGGTCATCATTCTTGTTGACAGTGGTAGCACCAACAATTTTATTCATTGTCTTATTGCCCAGGAAACCAATTTCTATATTCGTGCTGTCAATAATTTTCAAATCATGATAGCCAATGGTGGGTCCATGAAATGTCGTGGGCTGTGTGAAAATGTCTGTCTTCAAATTGGAAATTACCAACTGAAATATCATATGTTTTCCATTGACATGGGAGGTTGTGACATTGTGCTAGGTGCTGAATGGTTATGCACTTTGGGTCCCATTCTTATGGATTTTAAGGAATTAACCATGCAATTCCAACATGAAGGACACAAGTATCAATCCCAAGGTCTCACAGTTGGTTCTTCAGAGATCATTAGTTCCCATCGTATGGAAAATATCTTTAATAAATGCCACTCTGATATCATTTATCAACTCCATTCTATTCAATCCATTGAGACACCCTCTGTGCATCCCGACCTCCAAGCTATCCTTTTCAAACATCAAATTGTTTTTCCACTCCTTAGGGACTTCCTCCTTCTCGTGGTGTTCATGATCATTCCATTCCCCTTGTTCCTGGCATTCTTCCTCCCAATGTTCTCCCTTATCTCCACCCCTTTTCCCAAAAGAATGAAATTGAGAAAATAGTGAAGGAATTGCTCCAAGCAGGTGTTATCTGCCCCAGTACCACCCCCTGTTCTTCCCCTGTGGTCATGGTACTTAAGAAAGAAGGTACTTGGCGCATGTGTCTTGAATTTCATGCCCTCAATAATCTCACCATCAAGGACAAGTTCCCCATTCCTGTCATTGATGATCTCTTGGATGAACTGAGTGGTGCTCAGTACTTCACTAAAATTGATCTGAGTTATGGATACCACCAGATACGTATGCAAGAAGCTGACATACCCAATACTGCCTTTCGCACTCACGAGGGTCAGTATGAGTTTTTACTCATGCTTTTTGGCCTGTGTAATGCCCCCTCCACCTTCCAAATCCTCATGAATCATGCCTTCTATCCTTTTCTCCATCATTTTGTCTTAGTTTTCTTTGATGATATTCTCATCTATAGTAAAACTTGGCAATCTCATCTTTCCCATGTGGATCAAACTATCCATCTACGCTCGCAGCACCAAATTTTCCTCAAACAATCTAAATGTACTTTTGGCGCCTCAAAAGTCAAGTACTTGGGTCATCTTTTTGGAAAGGCTGGTGTCAGGGTGGATCCTAAAAATATTGAAGCTATGCAATATTGGCCTCACCTAAAGACTCTCAAAATCTTGTGTGGATTTCTGGGTTTAGCAGGTTATTATTGCAAGTTTGTTAAGAATTATGGAAATATTTTGGCACCTCTCACTGCTCTCCTTAAAAATAATTCTTTCACTTGGACTCCAGCAACTACTCAGTCTTTTCAAACCTTGAATATGGCCATGTGCACCACTCCAGTCTCGACCCTTCCTGATTTCACAAAGACCTTTGTCCTAGAATGTGATTCTTCCAGGAAAGGAATTGGTGCCATCCTTATGCAAGAGGGTCGCCCTTTGGCCTTTACAAGCAAAAAAATGTCAGAGAAAAATTTGGGCAAATCAATCTATGAAAAAGAAATGTTGACTATTCTGCATACCGTGGCTCTTTGGCACCCTTATCTATTGGGGAAACACTTCCAAATTAAGACAGATAATCAAAATCTCAAGTGTTTCTTGGAACAACACCTTTCTTCCCCCGAGAAACAAAAATGGGTAACTAAGATCTTTGTATATGTTTATGAGATCATTTACAAGGAAGGAAAAGACAATGTGGTTGTTGATGCACTTTCAAGAAAACATGAAGATGAAGGCCCCCTTTTTTCTCTCTCCTTCATTGTATGAGATTGGCTCCAAGATGTTTGCCAAGAATGGCTACAAGATCCCAAAAATTTTCATATGATACAACAATTACAGTCCAATTCTTCAGTATCCCCAGGGTACTCTTGGCTCAATAATGAGATTCAATACAAACACCATTTATATTTAAGTACACAATCAAAAATTAAATCCACGGTACTTTTTGAGCTTCATGCTACACCCACAATTGGGCATTCACGGTTTACCAAAACGTATGACAGGGTCGAACGTTCTTTTTTCTAGAATGGTATGAAATAAGACGTTCGTAATTTTGTGGTTGAATATGATGTGTGTCAACGCAACAAGGGAGAAACATTCAAATCTCCTGGCACAATACAACCGCTTCTGATTCCACCTGCTATTTGGCGGGATATCTCTATGGATTTTATTATAGGCTTACCTAAATTGGGCAATAAATAAGTCATCATGGTGGTAGTTGATCATCTTTCCAAGTATGCTCATTTATGTGCTCTTCAACACCCATTTACAACATCCATTGTGGCTCAACTTTTCATGGATCATGTCTTCAAGATTCATGGCATGCCACATTCTATTGTTTTTTATTGCAACCCAACTTTCACCAACAATTTTTGGCAAGAATTGTTCAAGCTCCAAGGCACCCAATTTCATCTCAGCGCAACTTATCATCCCCATACTAATGGTAAAACTGAAGTGGTCAACAAGTGTTTGGAAACATATTTGAGGATTTTTGCATTGGAAAGGAAAAATCAGTAGGCTCAATGGTTACCACTAGTTGAATGGTGGTACAAAAATTCTTACCATACAACTACCTGCATGACTCCTTTTGAAGCGGTATATGGACAAAATCTACCTTTAGTTCTCTCATATTTTCTAGGTGTCTCGAAGTTCCAGGAAGTTGACCAAATGCTTACAGTTCGAGAGGATATTCTCTGTACCCTCAAAGAGAATTTGGTCATGGACCAGAATCACATGAAGCAACAAGCAGATCAAGGTCTCTCTAAACGTCAATTTGCAGAAGGGGATCAAGTGTTTCTTCGACTGCAACTCCAACAGATGCCACTTGGGAACTAGCTACTATTCTGCAACAATTTCCTCATCTCAAGCCTTGAGGACAAGGTTGTTTTTAAGGGGGAGGACATTTTAGGGACCTTACCCCTCACATAAGTAGAATAATAAATTTCCATGTAATAAAGGTCAATATTAATAAGGCCCAACAATAAGGAAGAATAAGTCCAATGTAAGAAGACCTAATAGAAGCTTCCGCTTCTAGAAGGATCTTCCTCTAGATTGTTCTTTTGATAGACATATTTAGTATAAATAGGAGTCAAGGGTATGATAAGTTTTTTCTTGGATATTATTATAATAGAGATCTACTCTGCTGGAGGTTGTCCCCTCGAAGAGGCAAGTGAACATTTATCTCAGCAATCAAAGTGCTCTTTCTGGTGTTATTTTGGTATCATTTTGGTATTATTGTGGTGTTGTTCTAGTTATATTGTTTTTCATCTGCCATTTCTAGCTATTTATTTATGTTCTGCATACTTTTTTATATCTGGAATATTACAGTTTTTATGGGAATCATCAAGGATCCATGATGGCTTGCAAGACTGTTCATTGTGTTTGTCCTCGAGTAGTTCTTGATCATGACTTGGTTCTAGTTCAAATTAAACCGGAATCGTGAAGATTTAGGAATGTGGAAATTCGATTATATGTGGTGTGGCCTCAACATGGTGTGCCATATGATGCTAAAAATTTCTCATGGGTTCATCATTGATGATAGGAATCCTTGGCCTAAGCCTAGAAATGGGATATACTCTACGTAAACCATCATGATGCGTAGTGCCTTGTACATAGGTGTGTGATGTGAGTGCTTTTTATTTTTTTGTGTGGGTTTATTCAATTCATTGCTTATTATGTTTGGTTTTTCATTAGCATATATCATGGATTTCTTCTTGGTTCTCATCATAGGCACTCTCATGGTGAGATCATGAACTTAATGTTTGTTGGTTAATTAATTACTTTCGTGTTAGGCTGGAATTTGTCATTAAATTGAGTATTCACTTAAACATGCATGCACATAAACACATGGATTCCAATAACATCATTTGAAGTCATAAGAAAGAGACGAACCATATGTGTGTGTGTGTGTGTATAAAGCTTCATGTACATCATCAAGTCCAAAATTGCGTAGTTTGCAAAATTGGGCTACATGGCCCATCATGATACAACATCGAGGCATGTGTTTCAAGACTAACTATATCATCGATAGTTAAGAACATATGGGAGAATATCAACTATTTGTCCTAAGGCATGAATGTCTCATGGTAGCACACTATTGCGTAGGAAACTCACCTCATAAAATAGATGAAAGGACAAGGCACACCGACAACATCTCACTATAATCGCAAAGGGATGTCGTCCATCCTCATCATTAGGACACCCATGGTTAGTCCCTCAAGGTTCCTTTGCACCTCATGGAGGTTTTTGGTTGCATATTTGCCATCCTCTCCTTCATATGACTACTGCTTATCTGTGACTTTGTGATAGTTACAGACCATTCCCACTGGTCACGTTGATCCTACACATGTGACATGACAAACAATATGTATTAGTTACACTACATAACAAAAAAATAAATATTCTAAAAATCCAAAAACATTATAAAATTTTCAAAATTACAATTTTGTTTTCAAGAAAATGCTAGCAAATGAAAGATCATGAGAAGATGAATTACCTAGTCCTGAAGGTTTAAAATTTCATTGGTTGAATTTCTCGTAATCTGCACCAAAATCTTTGGGAGGTAGAAGGGTTTCCACCAGAAAGAGGAAATTTTTCCAAGGAGAGTGTGAAAATGGGTTTCTTTTTACCACAAATATACATTTTCGACCGCCTGGGTTCAATAAAATCTCTTTTCACACATGAACTTAAAAATCAACTTCTCATTATTTCCTTTTTTGGACTTTATATTTTAACATGGGATCTAGTGTTTTTGACAACTATTTGAAGATTTGTTCACATTGTTTGGATTTTTATGGTAAGATACACTGGACCATGAGGTACATTTTATAACTAGCATATAGGGATATGTTTTTCCCTACATCCAACTGTTGCATTATTAACTGTCTCTTTTTTCCATCATAATTACTTAGGTTCAATCCTGCCAGGTTGCGACATTAAACCCTCTTGTTTGCATGTCGTAACCTGAGTGGTAGTTCCTACCCTTCACGAACACCCTAGTTAGCACTTGTCTTTTCTATTTGGTGCCTATGTTTCATTTTTCTCTAAGCTCGAGAACCCTTATTTAGACCCACCATGAATAAACATTGAACCACATTCTTCTCTCTTAGTCTTTTTCTACCCATGTCCTAGTGGGGTTCTCATTATTTTTATGTCGCTTAATGGTTACATATGAATATAACTTCTTATAACCTAGTGCTTATTGCTACATTGTTGTTTTCTTTTCTCCCTCTTACCACCATTTTAGTCACTCTTGACCTCTTATTGTTTGCATTAATTTGCCTCCATTTTGCGACCTTTACCGTTAGAGAAAATTGAGTGGAAACTAAATTCCTGGTACCATTCTTGCATTTGATTTGCATATGTTAGTTTTGTGTGCTTGGAATGTAGCTGCATGCCATGGAGACACTCATTTTCTTCAAATGAGCTAACTTTTAACTCTTTTTCGTGCACATAAAACCATGAAAAAGACACTATTGACCACACTTTTAAATATTCTTTGCACTCATGAAACTATGAAAAAGACACAATTGAGTACACTTTTACCTCTTTTCTACACATAAAACTATGGAAAATAAAATGTTGATCATAATTTTATCTCTTTTTCATTCTCATAAAATCATGAAGGAGACACCAAAACAAAAAAAGCGGGGGGGGGGGTTATCTTGATTTGTATTTGGTAAAGTGTTAGTAGTCATTTGTTTTCACCCTTGAACATGGAATTTATTCATGTCATTGTATTACTGTTGGCATGCAATGGGCATACCCAGGGTTCAACGTGAATTTACCAACAAAACCCTCAGATACCGGCCCTTTCGACATCACCCGCAAGAAGGTGAAGTCTCACGTGAGGTATCTATGGAAACTGTATGAACCATATTTCCATAGTGATGAAGGGATGGGAGGCAGTCCTTATAACCATTTTACTTAGCATTTTTTCAAGATTCCTTATATCCTGTGCGTAGAAACATACTAACATGCAACATATTCAAAGTAATATAACATATATCATATGCGTGTAATAAACAAAACATCAAACACCTCATAACACATAGACACAATGGTTAACATGGTTCACCCAAGATGGGCTATGTCCACAACAATAATCTTCTTTTTATATTATTTGGAACATCCATTACAAAATATGCGCACTACACTCACATAAAAAAATCCCTTTCCGTTCTCTTATTCTCCTTACTCATTATCTATATCCATACCCCTCTATCTCTCTGTCGCTCCGTCGCTCCACCACTATGTCACTCTGTCACCCCCTCTCTATCCCAAAAACCTTACATATTTATACAATTACAATGCGACTTATCCCATATCGATGGACCTAAAATTCCTAACAGCTTCCAATGGTCTTCCTTCTTCCACGCACACTGAGTCCAACTGCCTTTCCTTCTTTTTCATGCGTTGATACCTGGCCAACCTATCTCTCTATTCATGTAGTTTTCTCTTGCGCAGTTCCCAAAACTGGTCCCCAAAATGTTGTTCCAATAGGCCCCTAACACTCACCTATGGCTCATCCCAATCCACTTAGTCTTTCTGTTGTGCTCCCTTTCATGTCGCAATGAACTTCTGAAAAGTTTCATTTGCAGTTGCGACCTTATCCTTTTCTTGTGATTCTGGCACCAAAATCCCCTCTGTTGTCTTCATAGTAATGAGGGTCTTCATTTTCTCTGCGTTGTCTTGCACTACTTGCTTTACTATTCCTTATGCAGTTGCAATTTCTTCTATCACCCGAAATTCTTCCTCCTACAACAACTCAAGATTCTACGTGAGAGTCCATTGTTCAACTCTTATCTAGTTTATCATGCGGTGCAATTACCTATTCTCAACTATTGCAACGATTATTCTATTGTTGTTAGAGTGCTCATTGTTTCTTTGAACTTCCGCACCTTCTCCTGTGTAGTGTATAACCTATGTTCTATTGCTTGTAACTCTAAATCCTCCATCAATTGAGCCCATACTTGTGTACTATCTTCATTTAACTTTGCGCATTCCTCATCCAAACTCCTAATATTCTCCATGGTTGTCATGGTTGTCTTCTCTCATTTCTTCCTTTCTTCTAGTGGGGTACTTGACAGTGTGCGAGCTTCCAAATCGACTATCTTTGCATGGATTCCCTTATCTTTGTCACTCGATCTTCCAAGGGAGTATCTACTTCCATTTGTACCTATGGGATGTTGTTGTATACCTCCTGCACTACCTGTTGCAACCTTGTTGTTCTCTATGCAACCTCGTCCCGTTCTAGCATGAATTTTCTATACTTTTCATGTAGTGCATCATTGTCTGCATTCACTTTGACTAACTCCATAGAATTCAGTTCCGTGTGCAACTAGATCTCTTGTGTGACACTTGTCTGCACGCTATATAACACTTTCACTAGTAATTGTGACAAGACTAAGTCAATATGACTTAATTCTTGCGCACACTCTTGCATTTTTGTTGTGGGTGTTAGTCCCTAAAGTTTCACTTGACTATGAGAGGGAAATCTAGGGCATCATCAAGTTATTGCAATGGTATTTTATAAAGGTTTGTATTTGATTTTTAAAGGAAGGTGGATCAGGTAAATTGAAAGAGAATGAACGAGGGAAACAAGCTAACTACAGATCAGTGAGACACCATTGGGCACGGTGTCAAGTAAACACCCTGTTGATTGAAGGCAATCAAATTGCATATCAAATAAAAATTTTATATGATGAAGGATAGAAGAATAGGGAATATAACAAAAAGTAGAACGCCCATCAAACAAAGACTCTCTCTGCAAAATGGATGAGAAGGGTACTTGAAACAAAATACACAAATAATAGGTAGTCAAAAAAAAATCTTTAACTCTCGAGAATCTATTATCCATGGGTAACCATTGATTTTCAATGTCTGCAATTTATTCAAGCAAGATGAAACTGCAAAGTGTAAAACAAAGAAATTTACAATATGATAAGACAATTGTCATGAATCTTCAATGTCAGAAGAGATTACAAAATAAAAATTACCCTCCGGCTTCTCATCACTCACACAGGTTTGTTACATCTCTCAAATCTCTCTTGTACCTTCTCAAGCCTCCCCCCTTCCCTCTCTCACTTGGGTTTCTAGATCCTTAAATAACAGAGTATAATTAACATATTATGCGATTTCCTAGGAAAAAATCATAACTAAAAATAAATCTATGATCTCTTTGCAAAAAATCTGGGACAAATGAGGTCGAATGCCTTCAAATTATGTATTCTGAAGGCTTCTTGATAGTTTCTCTGCCACTTGTAATCTTCCTGGAAACCAAAATTTTGCATCAAAACCCGGAGCTGCCCCCTTGAATTCTTCCACCTGTATTATTGAAATCTCAAATGATGCCTAAAAATATGGAAATAATATCCATTATGTTGATGCTTCTATTTCTAATCTGGATTTGATTGTTTGACTTTACTGGGCATGTGAAAACAATGTTCTGAAAAATTTAGTCCCGATTAGATGCGATTTTCTCCCAAATCATTGAGAAATTCCAAAATTGCTCACTTAGTAGGTAAATGGGTCTATTTAGGAGGTGGGTTTTGAACGGTTTTGGAAGATTCTTTATCGTTTAATCGGAAATGGAGCCCGAAATTCCCTTCATGAAATATGATGGGAATTGCAAAAACTCTACTGCCACATGCTCTGGAAATAATGCTTTGACCAAGATCCCATGCCACCTATGATTTCCTTCCTGGAAATGCTCATCGAAGTGATAGATGGTTCAAACAAGTGTTTAATTTTGTTTACTGATATATCTCTTTAAAGATGAAACAAATTTCCAAACTCGGGCTGATAGATAAGTTATCGATGGGTCTCTATGCTTTGCCACCTATAGCGCTTTGAAATTCAACTTTAACCTTTGAAATTTTGTTGGCGATCTCACTTTACATTCACTTAATGATACACTTATATAAGAAATTCCCATTTCCAAGGTTGTATCATATATAATTCGGGCAACAAGGGCACGTTTAGTGAAGTTTGATCAACTAAGTCGAGGTTTTCTTTACTAATATCAACAAATTTTCTGTCTTTGCAGGTCTGGATATTTTGAATAGTAACCTCATCATTTGGGTTTGCAAGATAGAGGATCTCAATATCCTTCAAGAATAGTGCTCTCCTCCATAGCCTCCTCGTTTTGCTACTTTCTTTGGAGCTATGTTCAAATAGAGAACAAGATCTGGAGCTAATAACCCAACTACTAAAAATCAAATGAATGGTTATGTCCTCCATATCTTCTTTTCTTGATAAATTGCAGATCAAACCATATTCAGAATGATAGCCTTCGATTGAAAACTTTCTTCCTTCAATTACTGATGAAGTCCCTTCTTGGACTGCCTCCTCTATGAACCTTTAAATTCAAACTTCCAGGTCGAAGTCCTGCTTCTATTTAAGCATCCCAAATAACATAGAATACATGATGAGAGTTTGAAGATCATTGACTACCAATGGAAAACAATAAAGGGTACCTATAGAAATCCTAAATCCATTCAAATATTCCGTTATAATTTTTCTGTTTGTCGAGACTACGTTGTCTCCTAATTTTTAGATTCAATCTCTCTTGCACAAGTTACAAACACTTTCCCAACTAAAACATGTATAAAAAATTCCGTTGGGAATCCTCCTACTATAACCTTGAACATAAGTCCAACATCCAGAACTTCTGAAACATAATAGCACATCTGTGATGGATCTAAAACACTGTAGAATATCACTCGTATTTTAAATCTTTTGGGAAACATTGTCTCTATTGTACCAGGGATTGTAAGGACACACAACTCTAATAACTATGAGTTCAAAATCATAACTTCTTTTCTAAACATGAATAACCTTATCAATGCGAGGACCCTTATCCTAGATTAACTTTGTTGAATTGACTGTTCCAGCCGAAGAACTTGATGTAAATATAGATTGGGATTTTCTTTCATTGATCATCTGATTGAAATAAAAGTCCTATCCTTTCATCATGTTCATATCCACAGTGTCATTTTTCATGCTGGTATATACCTTGAAAGGAGGAAAATTCACAGTGACAGTTGTGTTGTCTATAGATCTTAAATTGTTGGAATCTCTTGGAGATATATCATTTCCTTCAGGTAATTCTTTAAACCTTATGTCCTATCATTCTATATGAATCATGTATGGCTCCCAAAGGCATTTAATATGCAAAGGATTCATAAACATAAATGTTTGCAACAAATGCCATCTTCCGTGTAATTTTTTGCGTTATCTTCTTGTTAATTTTGGGTCCTAGAGATCAAAACTACCTTGAATAGGCATGAAAACTACTTCCTCCATGGTTCTTGGAAATGCCTCTTCCCACCGATCAATTCCTGGATGCTTCCTTTTTACATTTGTAACTTTTACCCGTCGTTTGGACTAAATTGGCCGATTCTTCAGCAAGGCATTTGGTGACAACATTTACGTGCAATGGGTAATATCCCATATTTCCAGGGTATAATGTTTTTATAATTTTTTACATACACCACCGATTGCGTTCTTTATTGATGTGTAGTGAATGAGATTTTGGCTTCCTCCTTTATAGTTTTAAGTATAACCAGAAAATGATTTGGCATTTGAATAACAAACAAGATTTTAACCAAGGAATTTTGATTTTTTAGAAAAAAATGACACATCACAAGATTTCATCAAGGTGAGGGTTTGAGATAATGGAAAATTTAGCAAAATGAATCAAATGATAGCGTGGGAGAAAAATCGACACTTGTATAAATGATGATTTTAGTGTGCTACAAGAATGGTAACGTTCTAACAACAAAGCAAAGTCATGAATGTAGGTTTAGGTACTAACATTGGCTCCATCTCGGGATAACACTTCCCTACAAGGTGCTAAGAACATGCAGATCATTGTGCCTTCTTTCTATCCACTGCAACTGTTCAATTAAAATCAACATGATGAAAAACCAATCTAAAATCCAAGACTGTCTCTGCAAACTGAAAAACAATGAAAACAACCATGATACAAACCGAAAAGGCTTTATATCAGTGTCTCCATTGGGATATGGAGTCAACTTATAAAGCTACTACACACCATCTCAATCTGAAAAACACAATTTCTGAAACTTGCAAACTGAAAATAATCTGACAACTTAATACTTGATCCATGAGCTTATTTATGTGTATGTCCTACTCTACACACCTTCACCAAATTTATTTTAGGTGAAAGAAAACTTCCACTGTAACCATTCAATTTTTTTATCAATCAATTGAAACTGTGTTCCATCTTTGATCAGACACAAGACTGAAAAGCATGAAAAGCAATAATATAACAAATCACACTTACAACTTGTAAATATCAATTTTGAGTTGAGAAAATCTTCTAAATAAGTTGCCACTGGATCATAGAAATCAAGGAAAACTATCTCTTCTTGTTGTTAAAAAGGAATTGGTTTCTTTTGTGTGTTTTCATCTCCCACTGCTCCATGGATGCTCATTTCAACTTCTGGTTCAAGACTGACAACTAGGGGCTCGATGATCTCTGCAATTTGTTGGTCATCTTTTGGTGAGAAAGAAAATAGTCTCAACTGCTCCTCCTGTGACTCAGATTCAAAAATATCATATGCGGTCTCACTAATAAGGAGTTCTATTTGTTCTGTTGTGAACTGTTCCTTGTCATCGTCAAGATATTTATTACATATAGGTTGATTTCTAATAATTTTTGGAACAACAATTGTATTATAACAAACACTGCTAGAAACATTTGGATCAATGACAAATGCATCTACAGTTTTTCCATCATGGAAAATTTCTTCATGTTGTTTCTCATAAGAATATTCACAAGTAATATTATGATGGATAGAATCCTGGATATTTTTCTTAGTCGAAAAACTTTCTTATGATTTCATACAAAGCTGAAGATACTTGAGTTGTAAATCTAAACAAAAAAATTGACATTTTTTGCAAAAGTCTGAATCAAAAGATGAGGCTGGAGAAACCATTTCATCATATTCATCTTCAGATAATGTACCAATCCATTCTTTCAAGTATTCAAAATATGTAGATTCTTTGAACGTACCTATCCATTTTATATATTCTTCAAGTAAAACAAGATTTACCAATAATTATGCCATCTTGAGTGATACAACAACTGAATCAGAAGTTGATTCCTTCATATTGAAACCAATGGAATCGACTGTGGATCTGCCAAGTGAATGATACAGTCATAAATTGTGTCTAACCCATGTTCACCATGAGGATCTATATCTGATCATTGTCATTCTTTCTAGGGAAGATATCTTTGTTCCTTCGTTCCCGACAACGACACCAAAAGATGCTAGTCTCTAAAGTTGCACTTGACTATGAGAGGGAAATCTAGGGCATCATCAAGTTATTGAAATGGTATTCTATAAATGTTTTTATTGTAATTTGAAAGGAAGGTGGATCAGGGAAACTGAAAGAGAATGAATGAGGGAAACAAGCTAACTGCAGATCAGTGAGACACCATAGGGCATGGAGTCAAGTAAACACCCTCTTGATCGAAGGAAATCAAATTGCATATCAAATAAAATGTTTATATGATGAAGGATAGAAGAATAGGGAATATAACAAAAAGTAGAACACCCTTCAAACAAAGACTCTCTTTGCAAAATGGATGAGAAGGGTACTTGAAACAAAACACACAAATAATAGGCACTCACAACAAAATATTCACCGCTCGAGAATCTATTATCCATGTGAAGCCATTGATTCTCAATGTCTACAATTTATTCAAGAAAGATGAAACTGCAAAGTGTAAAACAAAGAAATTTACAATCTTATAAGACAATTGTCTTGAATCTTCAATGTCAGAAGCGATTACAAAATAAAAATTTCCCTCCGGCTTCTCATCACTCACACAGGTTTGTTACATATCTCAGATCTTTCCTGTACCCTCTCGGGCCTCCCCCTCCCCCTCCCCTCTCTCACTTGGGTTCCTAGATCCTTAAATAACATGTATAATTAACATATTATGCGATTTCCTAGGAAAAAATCATAACGAAAAACAAATCTATGATCTCTTTGCAAAACATCCGGGCCAAATGAGGTCGAATGCCTTCAAATTATGTATTCTGGAGGCTTCTTGATAGTTTCTCTACCACTTGTAATCTTCCTGGAAACCAAATTTTTTCATCAAAACCTGGAGCTTCCCCCTTGAATTCTACCACCTGTATTATTGAAAGCTCGAATGTTGCCTAAAAATATGGAAATAATATCCATTCTGTTATGCTTCTGTTTCTAATCTCGACTTGATTGCTTGAATTTACTGGGCATGTGAAAACAATGTTCTGAAAAATTTAGTCCCGATCAGATGCGATTTTCTCCCAATCATTGAGAACATCCAAAAACCGCTCACTTGCAAGGTAAATGGGTCTATTTGGGAGGTGGGTTTTGAACGGTTTTGGAAGATTCTTTATCGTTTGATCGAAAATGGAGCCCGAAATTCCCTTCCTGAAATATGATGGGAATTGTAAAAAATCTACTGCCACATACTCTGAAAATATTCCTTTGACCAAGATCCCATGCCACCTGTGATTTCCTTCCTGGAAATGCTCATCGAAGTGATAGATGGTTCGAACAAGTGTTTAATTTGGTTTACTGATATATCTCTTTAAGACTGATTTTTTTTTCCAAACTCGGGCTGATAGATAAGTTATCGAGGAGACTCTATGCTCTATCACCTGTAGCGCTTTGACATTCAACTTTAACCTTTGAAATTCTGTTGACGATCTCACTTGACATTCACTTAATGATATACTTATATAATAAATTCCCATTGCAAAGGGTTCATCATATATAGTTCGGGAAACAAAGACACGTTTCGTGAAGTTTGATCACCTAAGTGGAGGTTTTCTTTACTAATATCAACAAATTTTATGTCTTTGTAGGTCTGAATATTTTGAATAGAAACCTCATCAATTGGGTCTGCAAGATAGAGGACCTCAATATCCTTCAAGAATAGTGCTCTCCTCCATAGCCTCCTCGTTTTGCTACTTTCTATGGAGCTATGTTCAAATAGAGAACATGATCTGGAGCTAATAACCCAACTACTGAAAATCAAATGAATGGTTCTGTCCTCCATATCTTCTTTTCTTGAGAAATTTCAGATCGAACCATATTCAGAATGATAGCCTTCGATTGAATACTTTCTTCCTTCAATTACTGATGAAGTCCCTTCTTGGAACGCCTCCTCTACGAATCTTTAAATTCAAACTTCCAGGTTGAAGTCCTGCTTCTTTTTAAGCATCCCAAAGAACATATAATACATGATGAGAGTTTGAATATCATTGACTTCCAATGGAAAACAATAAAGTGGATCTATACAAATCCTAAATCCATTCAAATATTCTGTTATCAGTTTTCTGTTTGTCGAGACTACGTGTCTCCTAATTCCTTGATTCGATCTCTCTTGCACAAGTTCCCAACGCTTTGTCAACTAAAATATGTATAAAAAATTATGTCAGGCATCCTCCTACTATAACCTTGAATAGAATTCCAACAAGACCAACATCCAGAACTTCTGAAACATAATAACAAATTTGTGATGGATCTAAAACACTATAGAATATCACTCGACTTTAAAATCTTTTGGGAAACATTGTCTGACTGTTGTACCGGGGATTGTAAGGACACACAATTCCAATAACTATGAGTTCAACATCATAACTGCTTCTCTGAACACGAATAACCTTAGCAATGCGAGGACCCTTATCCTAGATTAAATTTGTTGAATTGACTGTTCCAACTGAAGAACTTGATGAAAATATAGATTGGGATTTTATTTCATTGCTCATTTCATTGAAATAAAAGTCTGATCCTTTCATCATGTTCATTTCCACAATGTCCGTTGCCATGCTGGTATATACCTTGAAAGGAGGGAAATTCACAGTGACAGTTGTGTTGTCTACAGATCTTAAATTGATGGAATCTCTTGGAGATATATCATTTCCTTCAGGTAAATTTTTAAACCTTTTGTCCTATCATTCTAGATGCATCGTGTATGGCTCCCAAAGGCATTTAATCTGCAAAGGATTCATAAACATAAATGTTTGCAACAAATGCCAATTTCCTTGCAAATTTTTGTGTTCTCTTCTTGTTAATTTTGGGTCCTAGATATCAAAACTAGCTTGAATGGGCATGAAAGCTAATTCCCCCATGGTGCTTGGAAATGCTTCTTCCCACCGATCAATTCCTGGATGATTCCTTTTTTACATTTGTAACTTCTACCCATCGTTCGGAAAAATATGGCCGATTCTTCAGCAAGACATTTGGTGATAGCATTTACGTGCAATGGGTAATATCCCATATTTCTAGGGGAGAATGTTTTTGTAAGTTTTTACATACATCGTCGATTGTGTGCTTTATTGACACGTAGTGCATGAGGTTTTGGCTTCCTCCTTTCTTGTTTTAATTATAAATAGAAAATGATTTGGCATTTGAATAACAAACATTACTTTAACCAAGGAATGTTGAGTTTTTAGAAAACTATGATAGATCAAAAGATTTCATCAAGGTGAGGGTTTGAGATAATGGAAAATTCATCAAAATGATAGAATGGGAGAAAAATAAACGCTTGTATAAATGATGATTTTAGTGTGCTACAAGAACGATAATGCTCTAACAAACATTACTTTAACCAAGGAATGTTGAGTTTTTAGAAAACTATGATAGATCAAAAGAGATCAAAAGATTTCATCAAGGTGAGGGTTTGAGATAATGGAAAATTCATCAAAATGATAGAATGGGAGAAAAATAAACGCTTGTATAAATGATGATTTTAGTGTGCTACAAGAACGATAATGATCTAGTTTTTAGAAAACTATGATAGATAAGAAGATTTCATCAAGGTGAGGGTTTGAGATAATGGAAAATTCATCAAAATGATAGAATGGGAAAAAAATAAACGCTTGTATAAATGATGATTTTAGTGTGCTACAAGAACGATAACGTTCTAACACTGGCTCCATCTGGGGATAACACTTCCCTCCGAGGTGCTAAGAACATGCAGATCATTGTGCATTATTTCTACCCACTGTAACTTTTCAACTGAAATCAACATGCTAAAAAACCAATCTAAAATCCAAGATTGTCTCTGCAAACTAAAAATCACTGAAAACAACCATGTTGCAAACCAAAAAGGATTTATACCAGTGTCTCCATTGGGATATGGAGTCAACTTATAAAGCTACTACACACCATCTCAATCTGAAAACCACAATTTCTGAAAATTGCAAACTGAAAATAATCTCACAACCTAATACTCGATCCATGAGCTTATTTATGTGTATGTCCTACTCTACACAGCTACACCAAATTTATTTTAGGTGAAAGAAAAATTATGTTGTAACCATTCAATTTTTTTATTAATCAATCGAAATTGTCTTCCATATTTTATCAGACATAAGACTGAAAAACATGAAAAGCAATAATATAACAACTCACACTTACAACTTGTAAATATCAGTTTTGAGATGAGAAAATACTCTAAATAAGTTTCCACTAGATCATAGAAATCAAGTACAACTATCTCTTCTTGTTTCTCAAAAGGATTGGTTGCTTTTGTGTGTTTTCAACTCCCACTGCTCCATGGATGCTCATTTCAACTTCTGGTTCAAGACTGACAACTAGGGGCTTGATGATCTCTGCAATCTGTTGGTCATCTTTTGGTGAGAAAGAAAACAGGCTCAATTTCTCCTCCTATGACTCAGATTCAAAAATATTATATGTAGGCTCACTACTAAGGAGTTATGTTTGTGCTGTTGTGAACTGTTCCTTGTCATCGTCAAGATATTTATTACAGATAAGTTGATTTCTAATAATTTTTGGAACAACAATTGTATTATAACCAAAACTGATAGAAACATTTGGATCAATGACAGATGCATCTACAGTTTTTCCATCATGGAAAATTTCTTCATGTTGTTTCTTATAAAAATATTCACAAGTAATATTATGATGGATAGAATCCTGGAGCTTTTTCTTAGTCAACAAACTTTCATATGATTTCATAAAAAACTAAAGATACTTGAGTTGTAACTCTAAACAGAAAAAATGACATCTTTTGCAAAAGTCTAAATCAAAAGATGAGGCTGAAGAAACCATTTCATCATATTCATCTTTAGATATTGTACCAATCCATTCTTTCAAGTCTTCAAAATAAGCAGAGTCTCTGAATGTACCTATCCATTTTATATATTCTTCAAGGAAAACAAGATTTACAAATAATTATGCCATTTTGAGTGATACAACAACTAAATCGACAGTTGAGTCCTTCATCTTGAAACCAATGGAATCGACAGTGGAGCGGCCAGGTGAATGATATAGTCATAAATTGTGTCTAACCCATGTTCACCATCAGGAACTAGAGCTGATCATTGTTGTTCTTCCTAGGGAAGATATATTCGTTCCTTCGTCCCCGACAACGGCACCAAAATATGTTAGTCCCTAAAGTTGCACTTGACTGTGAGAGGTAAAGATAGGGAATCATCAATTTATTGCAATAGTATTTTATAAATATTTGTATTGTGGGATTGTTACCACATATACAATGCCCATTGATGCAGTAGAATATTACGTCGTAGTCAAAAGAACTAGAGATAACCATGAAGTTGGAAGCATACCCTATATGAGATAATGGCGTCGGGATGGCTCAAGTTTAATCACAGTTAGCAACATTGAAAATTCAGTTGCAGGAGCTTGCTAAAGGGAAGGAAAAGCACAAAGAAGTCTGGTGTGTTACATGTAGAAAGGAAGGATATCATAAGAATGGATGTTGAGCCTTTGTAGAGTATTTGGATACATGAGCTCTGAATCTCTTGGCCACAAGAGGAGGGGTATGATGTGAGATATGCATAATGATGAGTCATCACCCAACCGCCTTTCCTTTCATGCAAAAGTATCAGAGTACTTCCAAAAGCTTATTTTTTAATTTTTGTGAGTTCATGCGACATGACGAACAAAACTATCACTCATTTGATCTAATGAAATAATGCACCTCAAATGAATACAACGTTCAGGGGAAATACAGATTGGAAGGAGGGGTACCACAATATAATACTCCAAGGTGCTGCAATCAAGGAGGAAGAGGAGGATTTTTAGGTCGAGGAAGAGGACCAATTATCAACTATAAATTTAACAATCCTAGGCATCTCGCATGAGAATATCATAATCCTTGTACGATGCACAAATACTATAGAGAACTGGATCATGCGATGGAAGATTGTCCGTAGTTGATCGTGAAGTGGTAGGAAAAAAGGAACTTGAATGTGAAAATGATAGCAATGGAAGAGTGTGATGATTGACTAAGGGTAGCAACAGTTACACGCTGAGGAATAAGAATATGAGTTGATGTGACAAAACAAGGAAATCATACCGACTAGTGGGTAAAGAAAGCAACAAATCTCCTCTAACGTTTGACCCTTGGAAATAGAGAGACACATATAAGCAAGTGAGGAATCCAATTCTAGAAATAGAATGGGGAGCATTTACTTCACCACGTATGCATGACATGCCTCCATCCTATGACCAATCGATTATAGAAAGGCCAGTTGCGAAGGAAAGTAATATAGAAAGTTTCTTAAAGAGTTCTTTAGAACTAACAAAGGATGAAACCACATTAAACATGTTTCTTGGGA
Organism: Picea sitchensis; assembly: GCA_010110895.2. Lineage (NCBI taxonomy): Eukaryota > Viridiplantae > Streptophyta > Pinopsida > Pinales > Pinaceae > Picea > Picea sitchensis. Next base: position 148,659 of record SNQJ01S0000681.1, on the reverse strand, counting down.
TGATAGACCAGTGCGCAAAAGATACAGAAGCACCTATTGCATAATGAGAAGTTAACCAGGTACAATGTAAGAAAAGGACAAATAAGGAATTTCGACTTAATGCATAGATAAGATACTATCATATGGATAATATCATCTTGGATCTGGGATCTGATGTGAACGTATTTTTGAGGCAGACATGGGAGACAATGGGAAAACCAAAGTTGATCTGGTCACCCATTTAGTTGAGGCTATAAAATCAACACAAGATTGTTCTGTTTGGAAGACTGACAGGGGTTAATATTAATATCGATGGAGTGCACAACACAACAGATTTTAAAGTAATCAAGATAGTGGATGATAGTAAACCTTATCCAACGTTACTTGAATTGATTGGGATTTTGATAACCAAATCATTATTGATCTGAAAAAGAGACAAATTATCTTTGAAGTAGGAAACTTGAGAGTTACTACGCCATTGGATCCCATAGAAGGAAGGCGATATGTGGAACCAGTAAGGGGAGGGTTCAGTACTAAAGAACTCGATAACCTTTATAATGTGACTGCATGGATGACTGACTATGTTAATCCTATTTATAAGGGTGTAGTGAGTTGGTGAAGTATCAGTTCTTGCACGTTAGATTTAGAAGAATTCATGGAGCATAGGCAACAAAGGTTACTTGAAGTATATACAAGGAGATGTGCTCATATTACCTACACATTGCGCTATATTGGAGCTAAGATACGTGATCCCCCAAAGTATTATGGACTAATAGATATAGATTATTTTGTAAAATAATTTGAATTACATATATCGAAAGAACATAGATTACTGGATATGGATGTCGCATTGAAAGAGACTCCTGCAAGGTGGTGGGATGCGCTTAAGGATAGAATAGATAATTGGAAGCAATACATAAGGCTGTTACAGTTCAGGCTTAGAACAAAAATTGAATAAACTGCGCATAAGTATATTGGCTTGAGTTTTCCTAGATATCATCTTAAACAGTGCACTATGACACAAAGTTCAATACCTAAGCAGGAATGGACACACTTGTTTGTACACACTCTAGATACGATCCCAAGGAAATGGTATATAGAACTAGAATTATGTAGAGGAACAATATAATGGGAAGATTTGACTCACAACTTCAAGGTAACTTTCAATTTTGAAGATAATTCCCCTTTGGTCAACACAGCTCTATAGATTATCAAAAACAATATCTTTACATCATAAGATTTGACGGGACTGATACCCTTATGTAGTGCACCCAGAGATTCCTCGATTGTTCAAGAGGTTTTGAAATGCTATAACGTTGTTGGAGAAGATGAGGAGGACGAAGACCCAAGAAATTTTAAAAGTACCAGAAACCAAAGGAGAGTGTGCAGTAGAGGGTCCCGATCTTGAATCTGTTGTGTATGCAAGGCCGTTGAAAACATGTAAGGTAAATATTGGCATGAAGGATAATCCCAAGTTTGCAAACATTGGAGTTACTGGAATAAAGAAACTGTTGAGAATATTGTTGATTTACTATGCAAATACTGAGACCTTTTCCCAACTACTTTTTTAGAAATGAAAGGGATTGTCGGGGATCTAGGGCAGATGAGGATCCCTTTGAAGTTGGATGCCAAGCCAGTGAGGTAGAGACCATACCGATTGAACCCAATATATAAGCAAAAAGTGAAAGCATAAATAGATAGGATGATGGAAGCTAGGATCATTGAACCTATCGCAAAGTCAGAATGGATCAGTCTGATGGTGGTCTAGGACAATAAAATGGGTGGAATGAGAATTTCCATGGATATGCAGAAATTGAATGATGCTTTCTTACATGACTCATTTCCTACCCCGTTTATAGATGTAGTTTTGGAGAATGTAGGAGGACAAGAAGATTACTCATTTAGTGATGGATTCTCTGGGTATCACCATATTAAGATTGTGCAGGAGCATAGGAATGAGACAAAATTTGCAATGAAATGGGAATGTTATCAATATACAACCATGCCTTTTGGATTGGAAAATGCGCTAGCAGTATTTTCTCGAGTTGTTGTCGTGACTTTTAAAGAATTTATTCATAAATTCCTAGAAGTATATTTGGATGATTTGATAGTGCTCAGTTTGTTGAAGGACCATATTAAAACTCCGTGCTTGATGTTGGACAAATGTAGACAGTTCCATATTTCCTTGAACTTGAAGAAGTGTATTTGTTGCACACCATTTGGTATCATGTTGGGCCATGTAGTATGTAAACAAGAAATTTTGGTTGATCCTGTGAAGATTGTTGTTATTGCTGATCTACCACCACCTACTTCAGTGTGAAAAATGTGAGAAACATTGGGTCATACAAGGTACTACCAAATTTTTGTTAGGGGATATGCAGAGATCACAGCCCTGCTAGAAAATTTTATGAAGAAGGAGGTCAAGTTTCAATGGAACGAGGAATGTCAACAAAGTTTGGATACCTTGAAGCAGAAAATGGTTACTGTGCCAATTTAATATTTCTAGATTGGAAGAAGGAATTCCATGTCTACATAGATGCATCATCTATAGTGTTAGGTGTAGTTCTAGCTCAGCTAGAGGAAGGAGACTTGGATCATCCCATATCATTTTCTAGCAGAAAGTTGTCAACTACTAAACAAAATTACACTACTACAAAGTGTGAAGGACTTGAAATGGTGTATGCACTGCAGAAATTTAGGCATTATCTAATAGGATCACATTTTAAGATGCACATGAATCATTATGTGATGAGATACTTAGTCAAGAAACTAGTTTTGCGGGGAAAATATGAAAATCATGGATATTATTATTTTAGGAGTATGATTTTGAAGTGATTGTGAAACTAGGAAAATTAAATATAGGACTTGACCATTTGTCACGCATATTGATAGGGGAAGATGAAATAAATATTGATGACAGTCTACCAGATGCGCATTTGTTCGCAATACAGAATGTCGATGATTAATTTGCGGATATTGTCTAGTTCTTGAGCATAGGAGTAGCCCCACCCAACTTTACAATTGTGCAAAAGAAACAATTAGTAGTAAATGCAACAAATTATCAACTTAGAGCATATAATTTGTATAAGTTAGGTATTCTTATATGATGTGTATAGGAGCACGAGAGGCCTATGATATTATCAGAGGCACATGAAGGAATTGCGGGAGGCTACTATGTAGGGAAAGCGACGACTCAATAGAATTTTGTGCGCAGGACTTTGGTGGCCCACCCTTCATTAGGATGCTAAGGAGTTATGTCAAGACTTTTGATATATGTCAGTAAGTTTGGAAGCCATTCATATGATACAATATGCCTTTAATACCGCAATTCATGTTGTAGGATTTTGATACATGGGAATTTTATTTCATTGGACCGATCAACCCACCAACAAAAAGGTCAGGAGAAAGATATAAAATCACTATGAGAGATTACTTGACCCAATGGGATGAAGCAGAACCTATCAGAGATTGCAGCTCAGAGACTGCTACATGATTTCTATTTGAGAATGTTGTTACGAGGTTTGGTTTTCTAAAATTATGAGTGATCAGGGGACCCATTTTTGAATAAAATGATTGTTGCTTTGACAAAAGAATTTCAGATTTATAACCATAAGAGAAAACCTTATCATCCTCAAGTGAACAGAACAATTGAATCATTTAGCAAGATCCTAGAGCATGCACTGACGAAGATATGTAATGTAAATCGAGTTGATTCAGGCCTAAGGATTCCTACAATACTATGAGAATTTTGGACCACATGTAAGAAGTTGACAAGACAAACACCATTCTGATTAGTATATGGTCATGAAGAAGTTATGCCCATGGAGTTAATTGTGTCGAGTTTGCGCATTGTCACGCTGACAGAGCTTACAGATTTTGGCGCAGTAGAGAAAATATTGTCAGAGCTAGTGGAACTACAAGAAGACCATTTCATCGCAGGATTTCATTATCATATTCATAAAGCATGCAAAAAGGCACAGAATGAAAAACATATTAAATAGAAGAAGTTCTAGATGGGAGACCTAGTTTTTCTCTATGACAAAAAATGTTTATAGCACCCTGGAAAGTTCTAAATGCACTGTTTGGGTTTGCATGTGATAATATTTGTGACAGAGGTAAGTTCCATTCAATTAGATAAATTGAATGGGAAAATCATGGAAGAACTGGTAAAAGAAGTCAGATGAAATTGTATAGGGATAGTCATCCTTCCGTGCACTAACCTGAGTGCACAATACGTGTACTATAGTATCTGTATTACACTAAAATAAAATAAAAAAATTCAAAAGCAATGAAACAGATTGAGGAAATCCACAATAAACATTTGAAGAGACAGGAGGCTTGAAGTTATGAATAAAATATTTTTCAAAGAGTTAAATTAGAAAAAAAGAAGATGAACAAAAAAATGTTGCGGAAATGAAGAAAGAAATAGGAAGGCACACATGAAGGAGAATTGAAATGCGCATAAGAATGAGAATTGAATTGTGCACAGGAAGGAGAATTTAATTGCGCACAAAGTGAGCCAGGAAAAAACACGATGTCGGGAAAGGCATTAAAGAGAAAACACGATGGTGAGATGACGAAAATGAGTCATCATAAATGAAAAGTGGTGATAATATTTTGATAGGGTGGAAAATCTAGACCAGGATCCGCTAAAACATACGAAATTAATGCAAAATCTAGACAAGAATTGAATGTGAACAAAATCGGATTGCACTGCGAATTTTGGCATGAAGAGGAATGAAACAACTGGAAACATCCTATAAAATAAGACGAGAGGCGACGAGAAAGGGTCATAGTTGTTTGTACATTCAAAGAGAACAGAGAGTCGAGTGAGTTACAAAGATACCTAAATTGCAGAAATCCATGGAGCCACCAAAAGTAGGAACATCCACATCATAGAAGAAAAAACCACGAACTAAGCAGGTATCAATATCCGTATAGGAAGAAAACTCAAGAGCAGAGGCATCGAATCCATTAAACTTTCCAAGGACATATGTACCACCTAGGAAGCCAACAAAAAAGCTAGTTAGACTTCCCAAGGAGATGAAGTATGACCTCATTGCACCGATGATCCCACTTGGGGTCAGTATTGAGGGAGACATGTTGGGTGCAGTATGAAGTCTGTGATTTTCAAACCATGATCTTGCATATCTAAATATAATTTTACAGTTAGCACCACAAAAATATTTGCGCGGAGGAATCAAACCAGACTCACTCATACTCACAGTCGAGCCACATGAGTGGGAAACAAGACTACAATGAACATGCATGTCAAACATGATGGAGATCCCATACTTTGGCAGAAGCACATAAATTAACATATGCATTAAGTTATTGTTGATTTGTTTCGATGGAGGTTTCCTTTGGTTGGACATGACAATGTCGATCGAAACCTAGATTATCATGCAGATTACATGATTCTCATCAATAGGGGAAGACCCACTACCTTTTTTCATGGATAAGACTCAAGATAAAACATTAACAGAAAGGATGAAGGAGAATTACAACACACATAGAGAAACACATAGATTGGACGTCGCGAGCATTAATGATGATACCATCAGATTTGCGATGCAGGTGATGGCTTGCAAGTTTCTCAGGAAATGTCGCAAAGACCAGGTGCCAGCATGACTGCAGATGAACTGGGTGACATTTTTGGTGAATTAGTTTTTAACTGACTTCAAGGAAGCACATGATAAAGGTACACAATTTTCACTATGTAGGGTTACTGATTTTGATTTCATTGGTTGCTTGGAGGGAGATGGAAGAAACTTAGTTCCTCAAAGGTACACAACAACCGTGTTTGACAACGAGGTATATTTATTTGTGGCATACCACACACAAGAATAGGAAAATGGACAACAATGTAACTTTCTACATTTATAAGGAGACAATCTGGTAGTGTATCAAGGACACACCACACATCCTACTTCAAACAATTAAAGCATACACAGAAGTCACATGATTCAAAGCAGGGACACACCACATGTACATCCAAGAAAAAAAGGATCTAGATCAACAATGGTTGACGACCAACTACAGACTGATAGAACATGTTGTCAGCCTAATTGTAAATGATTGGGAAGAAGAGTGGAAAACCCCAGTGCTGAAAACAACAAAGAAGGAGTTGCAACACCAAGAGAAGGATCAAGAATATGAACACGAACATGTAGAACAAGGGAATGGTGCAGGAAACACTCAGAAAAAACACTGCACACTGGAGAGAAGAGAAAAGAACATCTTAAGGAGTGATCAAAACATAAACACAACAAGAGGAAATCCTCAAAGGAAGAAGTTATCCAGGCATTAACTGAAGATGACTTGGAGAATATTGGAGATCAGGTGAAAGAAGTTACTAACGAATCATTTCAACGAGTTGCACAAAAACAAGAGGAAATGCACACGAATGTTCAAGCATAGAAATCTACATTGCGCCAAATTTTAGAATCGACCAGGATAGCGCCAATATGAATGACAGAAGTAGAACATACATAGATCACAACAAAGACAATAGAGTCACGACCGATGACATCTCAACCATAATGCACACCAACAGAGTGCCATATAATGAAGATATCAGTAGGGGCCATAGAGTTCCCCATGACAGAAATGCAAGAGTGTGTGAAAGCATTAAGTTATATTTCCCTTGCATACAGGTGAAATATCCCTTGGATATCTAGACCCCTATTGTCCAAGACAAAAAAACATAAAAATAGACAATAATTGTAATACCCCTAGGCCAAACCCCATTGTAAATATAATGTAATTGTACATATAGGCTGGTGAGCCATGATACTTAGATGTTAGAGTGCCTTTGTATGTGTGTATTTTGAGGCGAGAGTTCCTATGTGGTTATTAGGATGGTGAGACAGAAGTTGAAAGGCCAATGAGCCTATTTTTGTAAATGTAATCACACTCAATTTTTAATGAAAACACATCATTGTTGCAGACAAACCATGTAAAAGAGTATGGGGGGCTAAAATCCACTAGAATGGAAAAGGGGGGGCTAAGAGTCTAGAAAAGGGGCTAAGCCAAGGGGGATTAATCCAAAAATTAATATTTTTATCAATATTCCTAAAGTTAAAGTCTAAAGTAGGGGATAATGCAATTTATCCTAAGTCCCTATGAAGAAACATATCACCATGTCAGGGAACCCATGTGTGGCCCATGTAGTTTCCAACATGACAAGTGTCAAGTTGGGAACATGCACATAATTTTTTGGGACTTTATATCATTCATCCATAGGGGGAGGGGATCAATATTCAGACCTCAAGTCATTGTGGTTATCTGTACCTTCATGATGATAGTACGCTTACCTGTACTTGTACCAGGACCATGCTTAGATTTGGAGCTTGATTGAATAAGTGGGTTGCCAGGCCTGTAGGACATTGAACAATTGGGTTGTTAGGCTCATGAGAATTCTCTCCAAGTGAGAGAACTATTGGGAACTAATTTCCCAAGGTGCCAAACTATAACTACATGGATTTGAGACTTCCTGTCTAGCCTGTTGTTGAAGCCCTGGAAGGGAAGTGGGGTAGCCAAAGGACTATTGAATAGAGAAGGGGCACAATTTTTGGGGTGGGACATGCATGCGGGGAATGAGGGATTAGAGGCTATTATTTTGAGTTGGCACTTGTATATGAGTTTATATGCTTCTAGAGAGACCTTATCATGGTTATAAAGCCTTTACCCATGTGTATTTTTAGCCCCTGCTCGGGGGTGAACCACTTCTGAGAGTTTAATGGTGGTGTGGTATAAGGTTGGGAGGAATGTGGAAGGTTTTCACGTAGTTGGTGTTCGTTTTACTAAATATAAGTGTCTAGTGTGTGTTATTATGTGTTATCTTAATATTTATTCATTTATTGTTATGGGTTTTCTGTATATGTTGTATTTGTATATAGTTGTTATTATTCTACATTAATCTGTGCACTTGCAGAGAAAATTTAGATAATTAAAAGGTATCAGAGTTCGAAATTTCATGTGGAATTTCCTAACAGGAGTCTGGGGATGATACAATAACATTCTTTTAGATCTATTATTTATGTCTATAGGCAGAGAAGGTAGAAGAAATAAGTGTGAATTACTCCTTTTCGATGATTTTCCTCGTCGATCTTCAATCTTTGGTCTTGTTATCAAAGCTTCTGTCATGTTGAAGAAAGTTTGCAAGGAACATAACAATACCTTCTACTCCTACAATATATCATTAGACAAAATAAGATATATATATATATATATATATATATATATATATAAGTTATATTAATGGAGAAACATGGTGAAGTACTTAGAAACCAACGTTGACGTTGTAGCAACTCCTCCAAGATCTCGAGTACAACCCTTGCCTGAATGTCTCAAGATCAGAATGATGATGCTTTGATGAATTATCCTCACAATATCAAAGGTTTGATACTTTGAAATCATTTCTCCCCTTTTCACCTTGGAATGCACTCATTATATAGTATTTGGGAGGTTCAAGAACCATAGCCAATTTAGGGAATAGTTGAGATTTTAGCTCCTTAAGTTAGGATTTGGTTACCCAAAATGGAGGGAATATGGGTGACTTGACTTATGAATCAACCCCTCGACCAAAACCACTTAAGAACATCTCAGATCTAACCCTTAGAAAATGGAGGGCTAGTTGTAACTTCTCTAACAACTTCAACGCTCCCCCAATATTGAGCACAAAGCATATTCAAAGATCCCTCTACATGGGAAGGGGAGTGTTGATAAGAGTTTAAATGTCCCTATAAATGGGTAGGGGAGCGTTGACCTTTAGAGATGGTAAAAAAATCAAGGTAAAAATCATTTTTTCGACCTTCTCATGACGGGTATTTCTCCTCCATAATGACTAGGGATTATGACAAATGTTCTTCCATGATGTAAAAGTTGTGACACTTAATAAAGTGCATGTGACACTTAGTAAGGTGCATACAACACTTGATAAATTGCATGTGAAACTTAGTAAGGTGCATACGACACTTACGACACTTAAGTGCGACAAGGTGGCGTGGCATTTTAGTGTGTAACAGATGCCCCCTAAAGTGTGAGGTTAGATGAGAAACTGATGGCCGAAACACTTTACAAAATATTTATGCAAGGGTGTTGGAGTAAGAGAGCCTGGAAGAAGCTTAAAAAAAATCAAACAATATATATGTATCATTCCCGAGGCAGGCATACCTATGCTCGGAGTAAATTGACTTAAAACATGATCATTGACCAATACACTCTAGATCCATGAAAGCATTGACTAAGGATATGGCCACAAAATATACAATGGGGATCCACACCTCCATGACATGATTTTATTGTAGCCACGAAAGAATACATAGTGGAGCTACGATGTGACAAAAAAATATCCACGGACCAATACAAAGTGGATCTATGTTACATCATATATATCAGTGAGATTTCCAATATGGTGGTTGTACTGGAATGTTCTACATATTCAAATGATCTCCATTGAATCTTGGGTAAAGAACATAACAAAGTGAGTTCCCAACCTAGGTTCTTCATCCCGATCCTGAAATACTATGATTCTAGCCATGTGAATAGATGACTTGATGTCAAACATGGTAGAAACCACTTGATTACTAATCATTAATGTATATCGTTAACAAGTGCAAGGGAAATCACCAATGATGAAAATGAATCCCAAGGTACCCTAATACATTCCAGTGAATGTGAATGAATGAGTTGAAGTTGAACATCCATGGAATCATTCAATCAGAGGCCAATGGTGTAAACCTACTGGCAAAGGTGAGGAAACCTGCCATTGACGCATGCAAACACCAAGGTAATACTTGGTTTCTAAGTCTAATTCTCAGATAATTTGTTGAATTAGACATGAATAGACTCATTGAAGGAGGTCCATGATGTTTCCCCCATCATTGAAACAAAATAGACACCAAAAAGTGATGTAATATGATGGATTAAATGAGAATGGATTTACACGAGGATGAAAGATGGAAATACTACAGAGTGGTTGGTTCGAATTGAAACTTCCCTTGAACATTGTGAGGCATGAAAAGTGATTTGGAAACATTGACTCGACGAGTACCAAGAACATAATGTGACGATAATCAGATAATTATTCGACTAGAGTGAAAAATTATAATGACACATAATCGGTATGCCTTAGAGACAAGAAAATTACCCAACTGTAATATGAGAAGCAAATAGGTGCCATGTTCATAGGAGAAAACAAACAACTTCATGATGCTTTCCAAAAACTTGACCCACTTCCTTCAATTCCCCCCCACCATGATTGGCGAGTACCTCTTTGTTTTTTAACAAGTTTGAGGAGGATAATAGATGCTTGATATATCTCATCTTCAATGAGTCCCTCATCATATGTTTAATGAACTTGAAGAAGGAGGGGTTCGATCCCATATGGGTCTTTCAATGTATTTTTTACAAGTCCAGATAAGGAAAAATCAATGTTTGTTTCATGTTTAGAGAGTTTGAAAAGATATTAAAGACAATTCCATGGATGTTCTTTTTTGTAAATTTAGTCGCCTAAGCCCGAAAAAGTGTAAAACAATAAAAGGGGGGAACTCTTCTAGTCATGATTGACTAGAGTATACATTTTTCCTAGTTAGTCTTCTAAGGGTAAAATAGGGGTGAACTACCACTCGAAATATGACTCTTCATGGTTTAATGAGATCGAGGAACAATGAAGTATTCTCATAATCTCCTCCATTTTTTAATGATATTGAAACAAAGAATGAAACTTTGCTCGAAATTAATTTCATTTTTGACAAGCTTGAAATTGAGAATAAACTGTGCTCGGAATAATACCCATGAATAAGCCTCTTCCCAACATGATGTCTATAGGTTGGTACGTTGATCGATACCTATTGGCGAGATGTTTTCCGAACAAGGTGTTCAAAGGTTGGTACTTTTCCCCTGAAATCATCATAAGAAGTTGTTGTTTTAACTTTGGTATGATGTCCATAGGTTGGAGACATGCCCCCCAAGCTTCGGTTTGTCTACTGACTCTTATTTTGCACTCGTTTAGAATCTTGGTTACTAATAGGGATAGGTTCACCAGAGAGGGAGGAAGAAAGAGGATCAATTGATATAGGCAGAGGAAGGGAAGGTTTAGGTTCTAGATCTTGTAAAATATGGGTCTCTACTAGACTAAGTGACTTGATGTCACATAGTGTTTCAGTGGAAAATGGGCTAGGTACTATCTGAGGATCGAATGATTCAAAGGATCATTGCATTGTAGTTGTAATCATATTTAACATGGAAAACCCATATGGGGGATCGAGGGGAGGTAAGGGGAAAACTCCCATGAGTGAGGAATCCTTGAGGAGACCTACCCCCACACTTTTGTACTTAAGATCAGGCGATCCCAGGAAAGGGATATTATTCATTGCAGAATTATTGAGATCTGGTGTGAAATAATCAAGTTGGTCAATAGTAACAATTTTCCCTTGATGAGGAAATTGAAAAATGCAAAAAATTGAAGAAGAAACCACAGTCATCGCATATAACAGACTAAAACCAAGCAATAAATTATAATACAGGGGTGCATCAACCACTTCAATATCGATAGAAATGACCTTTCCCTTTAATTCCATAGTGAAATATTGCAAGATTTTGTAAGGTTGGAAACCATTTCCATCAAACACTTTAAGGGTGGTAGGAGACTTGTGAAGTTCAGGAGAACCAATGGCTCTCTAGAAGGATAAAGACATGACACAAGTGGAATCTCCTTCGTCCAAAAAAGTGCAATGGATGTTCTTACCATGAACCATAGCGTTTGGAATGCGAGGTGGAGGGAGAGCCTCAGTTTAAAATAGTCCATATTAAACACAATCTCATTTGACGCCTCTGGATCCATAACTCCAATGGATGACAACAAGGTTCTACATTGACTTGGACAGTTTTGTAGAACTTCAAGCATCGACATAGAACAAGGTGCTTGTGCCAAATCTTCAACAATGTTGTAGTTTTGAGTAGCGTGGGCACTTGGATTAAATACTGATTTTAAAATTGTGCCCTTGGGCGGACACAACACTGAGTCAGTAATATTCCTCTCGATATGAAGGGAGGCAAAAGATGGAGGAGGAGTGGAAATGGAGGATTATTGGTAGCACCTCCATTGCCATGATTTTCTGGAGGAGTGTCATAAGTCTTATCTTTGGTCATTAGACTAACTGTCTCCTTACATATAAAAACATGAGCGATGCTTGAGGAAGCATCCACATGGTGGGAATGACCTTCTTTTCCCCCTAGGGATAGGATTTTGTGCAACCATTTGTTGCAGCTAAGTTGCGAAAGGGTTAGTTAACATTGCGGGTTGGGAGGTACCCTTCATAAATTTAATGACTTCCTAATGATGAGGGAAGTCTTTTGTGTAGTAATCCTCTGTACAAATCATGTAGGGAAGCTTAGATTTCCTTTTTGATTGGGTATCAACAATTTTTGGACTTTCCTGTTGGTTAGAATATTTCATGGATTACCCTTGTTTTTCTTATTACCTACAGGTTGCTGAGATGAAGTGGAATGGACCGCATTCACCTCAGAGATTTGAACAAGAGAGGAAGCAATTTTGGTGTTGTGAATAGAACCCACCACACCATCGACATGGGATTTTAGAGCAGGTCTTGTTGGATCATTCGATGGAAAAGGAGAACAAGGTATCATATCGTAAAGTGTGCTATACTGGGAATATACTAAGTCTAAATATTTATCATGATTGATGGCTTTCTCATCATTGACAATGCCCCTGATGGTGACATCTCTAGCAATGGGTGGAAAAAGTGACTTGGTAAACCAATCTTCCAAGAGTTGGTATAGAGTAGCGACTTTAATAAATCATGGTTTCCACCTCCATTCATGGATATGATTAGATATGTGAGTGGATATGGATTTCTTAAGAGAAGTTAAATTCTCTGTACCAGTTTCATGCCGAATCGACAATTGGAAATGTGTGAAAAAATCCATAACTAAGAGTTGAAGTCGCTAAAGGAATGTTGTGGCAGTTCAATATACCATTTCAATGCCACTCATGTGAGGGTTCACTAGAAAAGTCATAATGAATAGAATAATCCATCAAAGAGTTAGAAGAACACCAAAGATGGAAGGTCATTGCGTGGTTATTAGGGTCTTCTCGAGGTCTCCCATCAAAGTTTGGGATATTGGAAGGTAGTTTGGTAGGGATTGGAGGCCAAAATGAGGCATGTAATATGGGTTCATTGGTCAAATGCGACGGATAAGGTAGATCTAATGTAGCCAAGAATGGAAGTTGTCGGTTAACCTATGGATACTGGTAGTAACCATGTGACATAGGAACACCAATAGGACCATATACAGGTTGCGATGGGATGTAAAAACCATATGGTCCTCCCATGTATTGTGGCTAATCGGATGGTCCTCCCATGTACTGTTGTTGGCCTGATGGTCCCCTCATGTACTACAGTTGACCTGATGGTCCCCATATGTATTGTTGTTGGCATGATGGACCTCCCATATACTATGTTTTAGGGGGATTTTGTGTTTGAATCATGGGGTTCATGGATTGAATGGGAAAAGTTCCTCCCTAAGGAATGCTCGTCGGATTAGATTGACCTAATAAAGGATTTGCAACTCATGGATATGGTTGTTTAGGATACAAGCCAACATTAGTGGGAATGGAAGGACCTGCATGAGCATCTTTCCTCTAATTTTTTTCTTGCTCCCCCAAGATAGGAGTTTACCTCATAATTGAGGGTTCCCGCCCAGCAAAAGGTTTCCCTCAAGCTGAAGATTGACCTCCAGTGAAGGGTATAGAAGAACTCCCCATTTGTAAAGTTGGAGATGTAGGTTGAGTAACTTGTTTAATTTTGGTTGTATGAACAATTTGACCGGTTTCCATCTGACTAATGGGAGGACCAAGTAAAAGAATTGGTGTGTGCATATGTGGGATTAATGAAGCAAGAATATTACCCGACCCATGTGCAGAGAGATATGTACTCACAAGTGGTTGTGTCAAAGTAACTTGGGTCATAAATGTTCTAGGTAAAGAAGAAGCACTTGTTGAAAACACACACTAACACTGAGAGTGGGGGTGAATCAGTGTCTGAAAATTTTGGATACTTTTCACACTTTCATAGATTAACTAAATTAACTGAATAATATATATGGAGTTCAATTAATTATTCATAAACATGTATAACACAAAATATATGAATTAGATAAAATATCATTCTTTTATTTATTTAACTTGAATGAATACAAATAATATCAATCCTTTATTATCTTCAACTTCAACTAAATATGAGAGATCCAACTCTCTGATACAAGACCCAACTTGTAGTTCTCAGATCCAACTGAGAAATGAGGAATCCAATCCTCATAAAAAGACTCAACTTGTAAACATGCACCAACCTGATAAAATGAACTTCCATTCAATCCATTAATTATATATATATAATCCACCAAGACACCCTTAGATTCACCACCACTTCTGGTTTATATAGTATTTCAAACGGTATGGGATTGAACCAATGTGTCTTTTTGACATGAACCATTGGACCTCTTCATTTAAATAACTAATATTGATTGAATTTTGTCCTCATGAGTTGATCACATATATGGATCGACTCATTATATCATTCTCATGCTTCTGATGTGTCATTAGTTCGCCAACAGATCATATTTGAGATTTTACCGATTCTCTTGTATTGTTATGGTGTTAATTCTCTATTGAATTACTCTACATACCTTAAGCTCTTTACATAAATGAAATCTGTATGAGGTGCTTCCTTCAACCCAATGTTCAAATGACCATGGGATTATCCATTTTAAGAATTGTTCATTGCGCCTCTTCGTTCACCCTTATTCCTCTATCACAAGACCAATGTTGGAGCCAAGTCCTCCAGACTTCGACCTTATTTCATTTTATCAGAGTAATACTTCCTGAAGTAAACTTCGTTGAAGTACATATGAGTACTCTCTGTTGACATATTTTTCATATGACCTTCAACTAAGAACCAAGGGCTTAACTCATTTTTTCCGTGTAGTTATTGAACTTGGCCCTCGAGTTGCTTTAAGAACCTTCACATGACCAAGGGCTAGGACTGTTAGAATTAGGCCAAAAGAATCTTCGGCTCTCCAGGTATTTGAGATTATTGGACTTTTCAAACCTTGTATCCTTCCAGAGTAAATTTCGTTGAATTACGTATACTCTATTCACTAGTATATTGGACGGTTGATTTTAATCTTCCATTGAATGAACAATCCTGGATTACCCAGAGGCTTCAAAAAAATCGATGATCACAACTTAATCAATAGTTGAGATCTTTGGTCTGTGATCTTTCAACATAGTGGAGCTTTAACACTTTGGCCACTATGCACTTTAATCTTGAGTTGATGTGTGTCCATCAACTTCAACGATCCAAATCATTGTGTACTGCCTCCACCAAGTTAATCTTCATGCACGTTACTTTTGCACTTTTGGATCTCGACCATGGATATTCCTTCTTAATGGACGATCAGATCTTGTTTCGGAGATTCGACACTCGAGGACTCTGGGTTACTAGAACTCTTAAGTAGTTAAATTCCTCTGGAGGTTTACCTACCAAATAAGTCATAAAACGATAGTGATCGCTTGTTGTCAGTTAACATATCATGCTTACAATATTCTTCCAATGTTCTTTATCACTGGTCAAGAATGCTCCCAAAGGACATCAATGGTTATCATTACTTTGTGATTCATTCTTACTCTATCTTTACACTGCACTTGATCTAATGGTCATGAGATATCCTGGAGGATATTAGATCAATGGCCAACGTTAGTTCACGAATTAGGCCTTCAGAGCTTCGGGTATTTTTTCAGGTAAGAGAAGCTGGATATCCCTGAAGGTTGTAGTCCCAGAGTGACATGGTATGCTGACATCACCTAGGTTGATGTGGACCCATAGTATGTGTTCCACGTGTTACCCTGATTCGTGACTTTCATAGTCCTTATGTGCCACATCAACCTTGACACTTGTCACCATATGATTGGGCCATGTGTCATCTTTGTCTTATGCCACATGTCTCCCTCATGGATCATGGTTTTTCACTTCGTGGTTCCGAGAGTTTTTCACTTTTATATCAACCTTTGATCATCATCGAAGTGTTGAATATATATATACCACTATAGATATTCAACTGTCTTGATCCGACGAACTTTGTTTATTACAGAGCTCTGGGGTTTGGGAGTTCTTGGTTCATTTGAGCTATTTATTGCAAGAGTAGGTCAAGGCCGGAGTTGACCACTATATTTCTTAGCACGCTTTGAAAGTTTTCACTCCTGATCAACGATTGATAGGATTTTTTGATCTGATGGTCGACGAGAGTTCGTGACTTCGGGGCTTCGACCTTCGGGTAAAATTACCTATTTTATACTTCTTTTTGTCATAGTGGTCAGCGCTGAAGTTGACCACCTTATCCAACAACTCATATTTCTCCCGAGGATATCTTAGATCAACATTATGCATGAGTTTATTTAATCCGAGACTCCAAGATATTGTGGCTTACACTGTCCTTCCACTAAACTCAATCAGATGGTCGAGAATTCATCTGAAGTCCCTGCTTGATCTAACGACTAGCAGGATATCATGACTTTGTGACTTTAGGAGTTCGTGCCTCTGCCTTATGTCCAATGTTCATCGAAGTGGTGAAGTACCGATGTCCCAAAACTTACGCTATCCTTCCACTTGGCTTTGATCAATGGTTCTAATCGATATGATGTTTGTGATTACTCCCGAAGTTTGAATGGACGATTATATTTCAACGATCCTTCACAAGGGATTCTATTGTTTAGGCTCTGACTTCTGTGTGATCTGACAGTCCAAGATTTTCCCGAGAACTATATCAACAAAAAATATTCTTTCTTGATTCTTTTGGAGTTTTACTGTGGGGATTTCAATTCCGATAGAAATTCTACAATGCGCTCTCCCTTATGATATTTTCTTCATCCTTTCCAAATACTTATTGCATGCTCTGATTCAGTGTGTGTATTCTTTGTAGAATATACCCACTATTTCTCCTGATCTTTATGAACATAGGATCACTGTTGATCCTATCATGATAAACACTGATAAAAAATTGCTTCTGCCTCAAGGTAATCTTCCTCTACCCAAAGGTGATCTTACTTTTCCTATGATTATTGTACATGTTTGACTCATGTTGCCATCAATGACAACACATAATCAATAATTCCAACAACACTAAAAATAGTGATATGTTCCACTGAGGCTATCTCTGGGTCCATTGGAGGAATGCCTATTCCATCTATATAATCAGAAGATAAACTATTGGCTGAACGATAAGAATAATAAGCATCAAGAAATATCGTGGAAAATTGTTCAAATAGTAATGGGCAAATAAGATCAGTTAAAGGGGGATTTGTGTAAGGTGCAACACCTTCTACGAAGGTTGTGACCGGTTCTTCTTCATGTTGGCCACTTCCAGGAGACACACTCATGGTTTCAAAAGTTTTTTCTTCGACCATTCCTTTGTTAGAAGAGTCGTATTGAGGTTCCTGAACTTCAGGATCCAAACCTTGTATTCTGCAACATCTTTGAAGCCCTTTATCGAACATGGTGAGAGTAAAATAACAATCCTTAAGGCCAATTACGAACTCTGAAAGAAAACAACCATAAAAAATATATACAAGTAATCAACCAAACAAATAGTATGTAAAAGAATCTTTCGAAGATAGGATGTGAAACTGTCAGAAAAGATATGAGAAGAAGTTACCCCAACCTCCACATAACAACAATTCTTGATGCAATCAACCCTCATTCCACAAGGTCACCCTCCAAGGGTATTAAAATTGTGATTCTATGTCTTCCCCAAGTACCTTGGGAATCCTCCCACAGTCACCTCTGTAGATACCTAGGAAAGGCCACTAAGGTTACCAACTCACAGTCGGCCTCCAGGGGGGTACATTCGACAGTTGGTACTGAACGTATGGGCAGGATAAAAAATTCAGAATTTCTTCTAGAGGAATGAATATGAGTGGACCAGTAAAACTCCTGAGGACCTCGAACAGATTCAAGATTCATGATGCACCAATAACAAATGAACTAGTAACACTCATGAAAACCCCCCGATATACGCTCTTTCCAATATGATTGGTCAAGCTTTGGAGGGGTAATATTCGATCCTCTTCCACATGTGACCTTGTTTTTAGACCCTGTGTTATAGGGGGTTCTTGGCTATGCCTATACGACAGTTGGATTTTTTCACTCTTTAGTATTCTACAGTCTTGTTTAGTAATCTTGGACAATTTACTCACTTTTCCTAGTCCAAAGACTCTAACCCTATTCTACTGTTGGTGTACTATAAACCAAAAAATGTCTAACTTATTTCTTAGTACATTGGTTGATTTTAATGGCTTTCGTTACTCACAAAGGTCCATGGATATGAAACTAATTATTTGTGATACTCGACTCCAATAGAATGCAAAACGAATGAAATGCAAAGATTTCTTTTCGATGAATTCTCTCTATGAGGAGAATAGTTCTTTTATTCTTAATATAAACAAGCACTCAATATCATGCAAATTTTCAATTTTCCTCTTAAATGAAGAGAATAATGATGCCAAACTATTGAATAAATGTTTTTTAAATCCTAAATAAAATACAAGACTAGCTCTTTCAAAACATGTACCAAAACAAAACTTCTAAGAATGTGAAAATTTCTCTTTGTTTGATTGTATATGCAATGAAATCTCTTCAAATCCAAAACTTTTATTCTTGCTAACTTTCAATTAGAATGAAATAAATCAATGCCAATGAAAAGGAGCTTGAAGAAAAAAAGAACACAAACAAGAATGCATCCAAATTTTTATGTGAACCGAAAGAATCCAAGTGTGAGAAAAATTGTTCAATCAAGGACTCAAAATTGTAAAAGAGAAAGGAAATCACTGTTTGAAAACCTAGAAAAATGAGTAACAAGAATCAAAATGCCAAGTTGAAACTCCAGATCAATGAAGAAAACTTCAAAATAAGTTTTGAAATCAAGATAAAAAAAATTGTAAAACCTTTATGATGACTATCAAACCATTGGTAAGAAAGTCTACAGACCTTGACCAAAGGACCAGGTTAGCCCAAGGAATTCATGCTCATTCCATAATTTTGAAGTACTTGCAAGATCAAAAGAGGAAATAAAAGTTGGTAATCACAATTATCTCAATCAAACAAATTTGTAACCAAGTTCATAGGACTCTAATACAAAGATTTGAGTAAAAAATATGAAAAACAGAGGAAAAATGAGCTGAAAATGAGCTGAAAATTGACCCAGGAAGGAGATCAATGCTCCTATAATGAGGTGGAATGGGAATTGAACAAGGTTCAATGCTCCCTGGGACATTAAAATGAGCATTGATAAGGGTTTTCAACGCTCTGTGGGTCACTGTGGAGGAGCTTTGATGCATGGAAGTGGTTGAAAAAACACCAAAAATTGCCTAGATTCAACAGAAAGGAGGAAGAGTTCAAATAACAAGCATCAACATCATAAATATCAAAGAAAAACTAAGATTCAAAGGGATAGAAACCTAGGAACAATCGATCCCCAGTGGAGTTGCTAATTTTCTGTTATAGAATATGTCCCTTGCGAATAGGTGAAATCTCCCTTGGATATCTAGACCCCTATTGTCCAAGGCATAAAAACAAACAAATGGGCACTAAAATTCCTTTGTATATATTATTTATGTCTATAGGCAGAGAAGATAGACGAAATAAGTGTGAATTACTCCTTTTCAACAGTTGTCCTCATTGATCTTTAATCTTTGGTCTTGTTATCAAATCTTTTGTCACGATGAAGAAAGTTTGCAAGGAACATAACAACACCTTCTACTCCTACAATATATCATTAGACAATAGAATATATATCTATATATAAACGTGTAAAACTAACAATATGAAGGAAATAGGAAAAGTTATATTAATGGAGAAACATGGTGAAGTACTTAGAAACCAACGTTGACGTTGTAGCAATTCCTCCAAGATCTCGAGTCCATCCCTTGCCTGGATGTATCAAGATCAGAATGATGATGCTTTGATGAATTCTCCTCACAATATCAAAGGTTTGATACTCTGAAATCCTTTCTCCCCCTTTCACCTTGGAATGCACTCATTATATAGTATTTGGGAGGTTCAACAACCATAGCCAATTTAGGGAATAGTTGAGATTTTATCTCCTTAGGTTAGGATTTGGTTACCCAAAATGGAGGCAATATGGGTGACTTGACTTATGAATCAACCCCTCAACCAAAACCACTTAAGAACATCTCAGATCTAACCCTTAGAAAATGGAGGGCTAGTTGTAACTTCCCTAACAACTTCAATGCTCCCCCAATATTGAGCACAAAGAATATTCAATGCTCCCTCTACATGGGCAGGGGAGCGTTGATAAGAGTTTAAATGTCTCTATAAATGGGTGAGGGAGTGTTGACCTTTAGAAATGATCAAAATATCAAGGTAAAAAGCATCTTTTGACCTTCTCATGATGGGCATTTCTCCTCCACAATGACTAGGGATTATGACAAATGTTCTTCCATGGTGTCAAATTTGTAACACTTAATAAAGTGCATGTGACACTTAGTAAGGTTCATATTACATTTGATACAATGAATGAGACACTTAGTGAGGTGCATATAGCACTTATGACACTTAAGTACGACAAGTTGGTGTGAAATTTCAGTGTGTAACATGTTGTCATAGTTACCTGTGAATGTGCTACATAGATTGCAGACAAGTGTCACACAAGAGATCCAGTTGCATGTAGAATCAAATTCTATGGAGTTGTTTAAAGTGAATGCATATAATGATGCACTACACATAGAGTATAGCAAACTCATGCTAGAACAGAACGAGGTTACGCAGAGAACAACAAGGTTGCAACAGGAAGTATACAACAACATCCCAGAGGTACAAATGAAAGTAGATACTCCCTTTAAAGATCAAGTGATAAAGATAAGCGAATCCATTCAGGGATCCTATGCAAAGATATTCGATTTGGAATCTTGGACAATGTCGAGTACCCCACCATAATAAAGGGAGAAACTGGAGAAGAAAACCATGATGACCGTGGAAAATATTAGGAGTTTGGATGAGGAATGTGCAAAATTATATGAATATAGTACACAAGTGTGGACTCAATTGATGGAGGATGTAAAGTGACAAGAAATAAAACAGATGTTACTGAATGTGCAAGGGAAGGAGAAGAAGTGAAAATAAATAATGAGCACTCTGAAAACAACAAAACAAATGGATGCAATAGTTGAGAATAGGCAGCTAGACCGCGAGATAAACTAGATAAGAGTTGAACAACAGACTCTCACATAGAATCTTGAGCCACTGCAGGAGGAAGTATTTCGGATGATAGAAAAACTTGTGGCTGCACATGGCATAGTAAATCAAGTAGTGAAAGAAAACACAAAGAAACTGAAGACCCCCATTACCATGTAGATAGTAGAGGGGATTTTGGTGAAAGAAGAACAGGAAAAGGAGAAGTTCAAAACCGTGAAGGAAAATTTTCACAAGTTCATTGCGACATGGAAGGGAGCGCAGTGGAAGGACTAAGTGGCTCAATACAAGCCATATGTGAGTGTTGGGGGCCTATTGGGACAGGAATTTGGGGACTAGTTTTGAGAACTGTGAAGGAGAAAACTGCGTGATAGGTCAGCCAGGGATCAATGCGTGCAAAATAAGGAAAGATAGTTGTACTCAGTTCACACAAAAGAAGGAAGACCATTGGAAGCCGTTAGGAATTTTGGGTCCATAGATATGAGATAAGACCCACTGTAATTATATGAATATGTAAGGGCTTAGGGATAGAGAGGGGGTGACAGAGTGACAAAGTGACAAAGTGATGGAGTGATGAAGAGATAGAGGGATATTGAGATAGATAGTGAGTAAGGAGAATATGAGAATGGTAAGTGAATTTTGTATGTGAGTGCAGTGCACATATTTTATAATGGATGTTTTT
This sequence comes from Picea sitchensis, assembly GCA_010110895.2. Lineage (NCBI taxonomy): Eukaryota > Viridiplantae > Streptophyta > Pinopsida > Pinales > Pinaceae > Picea > Picea sitchensis. Next base: position 126,708 of record SNQJ01S0000681.1, on the reverse strand, counting down.
AATAATATAATAAGAAATTGGTCATTGTGGACGTAGCCCATCTTGGGTGAACCACATTAATCATGGTGTTTATGTGTTATGATTTTTTTGATGTTCTGTTTATTGCACACATATGATATATGTTTTGTTACTATGAATATGTTACATGTTAGTATGTTGCTACGCACATGATATAAGGAATCCTGAACAAATGCTAAGTAGAATGGTTATAAGGACTACCTCCCATCCCTTCATCACTACGAAAATATGGTTCCTACAGTTCCCATAGATACCTCAAGTGAGGCTTCACCTTCTTGCGGGTAATGTTGAAAGGGCCAGTATTTGATGGTTTTGTTGGTAAATTCATGTTGAACCTTGGGTCTTCCCACTGCACGCCAACACTTACAGTAGGGTTGTAGATTTCCTAGTATCCATATCATGATTATGGTTCATATACTCCTATGGTTGGTTACTCTTCAAGTCACTATGGAGAGTGCTTCAATGCCTCTTGTGTTGTTTCACTATATCATTGGTTCTCTTGAGTTAGTGCTACCAAGTCATCAATATGTTGTTCCATATGTTCAAGGGAAGTGAAGCCCGAGTCAACCATTCTATAGTCTATTTGACCTTTCATGTCAACCATCCTTGTGTCAATTGTACTTGGTGATTCTATCTCTTTACAACATCTCTTGGTGATTGTTTCATGTCGATCGATGGGGGATACATTAAGTCCCTCCTTCAATGGATCTCTTCCTATAGATGCCAACACATTATTTAGGAAAGGGATCTAGAAACCAACTATTACCTTGGAACTTGCAATACTTAGTGGTATAATTCCTTGTGATCGATAATAGGTTCACCATATTGACTCCTGATCAATCAATTCTACGAGTGTTTGTGTTGGATACCTAAACCTCATAATTACATTATTTTGTAAATAGTATTGTAAATATAATTTAGGAGAAACATGAAGAGTCATAGGTGAATAGGAAGGGTCATTAGGACGTCTTGGAATATTAAACCAAAGGTCATCCCAACATGTATTTATGAATGTCTCAGATTAATGCAAAGCATTCAAGTGTGGAGTTACTCATTCTCTACCCAAGCATGGCTTGACAGTGGTATCAAAGTAAGTTTAACTTGATGATTCTCTTCTCCCGCATGTAGAAATTCCTCGCAAATTCCCTGAGGTTTGTCTCTCATTCCATGAGCATTAATCTTCCTTCCTCATCATTTCATGTGTTAGTCTTCCATATACTTCCTCATCTCTTTCATTTGCAGGTGTGGAGGAAACCTTTCTTTCCATATTTGATTCCTTCTTTCCCTTGCATGAGTCTCTCTCTCTTTGCACACTATATGAGAAACCCTTCAACGAGTATTATCCATTCATTATCCCCTGTTTTCCCACTTTAATTCACTTTTCATGGTTCTCTGAGCATAATCTACGAAACATAGGAGAAAATGCAACAAAACAATAAAGTGAGAGAAAGGGGCAAAAAGAACCATCACCCTGCAAGAAGGTAATTCGATATGTTGAATTATGTATGAGCTTTCCTAAAAGGTACATGACAATGACAAGGATATCATTCTATGGGAACCACCCACCTACACACAAAAACCTCACATTCCTTCAAATTCCTCTAGCTAATTCTTATGAATAGTACGTAAAATCCCTATAATATATTTTAAAACCATAATAACCTACTGACCATTCCTCCTCATTAGCTCAAATGACTATGTGATAAAGTTCATGATGAATATGATTCTCTAGAAGGGGATGGTGAAGTTGCACAATGATGAGTCCTGCACCCACTACACAAACACTTCTTGAATTTGTGTCAGATGCTACTCCATAACATGCTCACACGACATGCACTCCGTCATTGAAAAAACCCCTAAAGAAAAGGAGGAGTAGATAATGTTGTACCAATCACTCTCTTTTCCCTTCATATCTCTCAATATAGAACTATTTTTAAACACGTGTTGAGAAACATAGTGTTGAGAAAGAAGGTAGTGTTGAGAAGCAACCCGTGAGAAAGAAAGTGACTGGTTTGTAATACCTCCTTAGCTGTGGAGTAATTTTATTTAAGGAATAAGGTGGGTCTTGTCCATGGAAAAAGCCATTTTCTTTGCACAACATATAGGAATTTATTAAGTACAAATATTCATGCCTAAGAGATGTTGTAGTAATCGTCTCATAAATGTTATTTCAATTTTGATTTAACTTCTTCTTTCTTAGAATATATATTCTACTCTGAAGAACAACATATATTCAGTGATTTAAAATTTGAGAAGTCATGTCTCATGTGTATGTTGGAAATTTTGATCCTCGGATAGCTGAGCTTGAGTTAGAGGATGAATTTTGTGTGTTTGTGGTTCTTCGCAGTGTTTGGTTTGCACGAAATCCCCCAAGACATTCCTTCATTGATTTTGGTGATCATTGAGATAATATTCATGCATTGAATGGTAAGAATGGGTGGTGTGTTGAAATGTCCTGAAGTTCTGGAGGAGAAGGCAGTAAAAGAGGACGTGGAAAAAATAATTTTAGAGGTTGGGGGGTAGGCACAACCATGGTGAGAGATCTAATCTTTATTGTGATCACTGTGGAAAGAATGAGCCACATGAAGCAAAAAAATGAAGAATCCCATGGGATAAGATCAAAGAAAATAAAAATTAGAAAGAAGAGAAAGGTAAAACATCAGATCTTACAGAAGGTAAAACACCTAAATCTACTCATTATAGTGTTTTCCATTGAAATATTGGACTAACTGAAGATTTTCTTAACACTTCATTTTATTCTTGGAGAGATTCATGGTTGTTTGACACAGGTGAAACATGCCACATGACCTTTTGAAGAGATTCCTTTGAAGATCTCAATGATAATGTAGATGGTATGGTCTACTTTGTAGATAAATCAAGTATCAAACCTTTGGGAATTGGCACCATTAGGCTTAAATTGCCCGGACTCCCGAAATTTCTTCTATATGATGTGCTCTATCTTCCTAAGCTGCGAAGAAACTTGCTATCTCTTTTTCACATTCGAAAACAAGGCCAATCTATTCATATCTTCGATGGAAAAGTTGAAATAAGGAAGGATTCCAACAACATGGTTGTTATGATAGGAATGTAGGATGGAAGATTGTTGAAGTTCAAAGAGACATTTTCTCATGCACATAATTCCACATACTTCTCCCACCATGATGATGGTACATTGCAATTTAGTATCTTATTGCATGCTATAATTGGACACATTAATTATGACAATGTTCATTTGTTGAAAAATAATATTGTTTTTGTTTTGCCTGTTATTCCTAGGAATTTGAAGCAATGTGATGCTTGCATCCTTGGAAAACATAGCAAACAACCATTTCATGATTCCACTTCTATAGCATGTATAAAAAATGGATTGATACATTCTAATTTGTGTGGCCCCATGCCTATTCCATCTGCTAATGGAAATAGAAATATCATGAATTTTATTGATGATTACATCATGATGTGTTGGGTGTACTTGTTGAAAGATAAATCCCAGTATTTTGAAATTTAAAAACAAAATTCATGTATGTATTCAAAATGAAGCTTAGTATCGTATTGGATCTCTTTGTACTAATAATGGAAGAGAATATACATCTATTGAATTTGAAAACTATATTTTCCCACATGGGATCAAGCATCAAACCACTATTACATACAATTCTCAACATAATGGTGTAGCTAAAAGAATGAACAAGACTCTCTTAAATATGGTTTTTTCCATGATGTTTTTCAAAAATGTGAAATTGATGTTTTGGGATGATGCAGTTCTATGTGTAATTTATGTGAAAATCAGGTGTCCATATCATGCTCTTAAGAAAAAGACTCTTTACAAAATGTGGTATGGTCTCATTCCTTCAAAGAGTCATCTCAAGGTCTTTGGCTCCACCTGCTATGCGCCTTAATTCCTAAGGAGCAAAGAAACAAGTTTAATGCAAGGATTTGGAAGCAAATATTCTCAGGGTACTCAAGTACCACCATGGCATATCATATTTATGATGAGGTAAACAAGAAATTCATTATTTCCATAAATGTATTTTTTCTTGAATCGTCCAAGAATGAAAAAAATGTTGAGTGATGACTTGATCATATGGATAGATTCACTAATGTATAGACATATCACGAATTTGATGATGATGTTTCACATATTCAAGGGGGGATCCCTATCTTGGATCAATATTTGGAATCTCCTTTTGAAGCACCATGTCTCCCTCATGAAGAAGTTCCAACCACTTGATTAGAACCCGAAGTTCACTTGGATGATGTGATTGAGAGGATTGAAAGGCTGAATCTTGATGATAATTCAACACCATCTCAACCATATGAGAAAATTGGATTGTATCAGAAAGGTCCACCAAAGTGGCTCATAAAGACACTTGAAAGTGTTCATTCTGATGAGGTTAGAAAGAAAAGAACTAGAAGTTCCATAAGACAATATGGAGGTGATGTAGATAATTCAAATTCAGGTGATATAGATGATACAGATATTTCATATAATTTTGAATTGAATTTATCTACTAACTTTGAACCAAATTGTTGTGAAGAAGTTTATTCTCATGACGAATGGAAAGAATCCATGCAGAAGGAATATTATTATCTCATCAAGAATGGGACATGGAAGTTGGTGGAATATCCATTCAGAACCAAACCAATTGGTTGCAAGTGGGTATTCAAGAACAAGTACAAATCAGATGGTTCACTTGATAAGCATAAATAAAAGCTCAAGGAAAAAATATTTGAAAAGAAAGAAGGTATTGATTATGAGGAGAATTCCCCACCCCACACCAAAATGGGATACCATTAATACTCTATTTTCTTTGGCAACATGGGATGGATGGAAAATTCATCAAATGGATGTGAAGACTACTTTCTTGAATGGAGACTTGAAAACATGTTTCTTCATGTCTTAGATAAAAGGTTTTTTTGTAAAGGGACAAGAAAAAAAAGTATGAAAACTCATCAAATCCTGATATGTCCTGAAACAAGCACCGTAAGCATGGTATGAAAATCTAATTAATTATCTTCTAAAATTGAATTTCAAGAACTTTAATCTTGACGACAAAAATCTGTATATCAAGAAAGTTGGAAAAATTGTGGTATATCTTGTAGTGTATATAGATGATATGTTGATAACATGGAACAATGAAAGATATATTTCATCCATAAAAAAAGAGTTGAAAAAAGGGTTTGAGATGATAGATTTGGGGCATATTCACTACTAATTGGCCATTGACATGACTCAAAATCCAAAGTACATATTCATATCCCAAAAGAAGTACATTGGATAATTCTTGAACAAGTTTGGCATGGCCGAGTGTAACCCTCTTTCTACTCCAATGGAACAAAATATGAATCTCACACCAAAAGAAGGGAATGAATTTGAGGATGCAACCAAGTATAGATAACTTGTGGGAAGTATTATCTACCTTACCAGCACCAGACCAAATATTTAATTCTTTTTTGGTATTATTTCTAGGCTCATACAAAAACCTTGTGAAGGACATTGGTTTGCTAGAAAAAAAGTTCTAAAATACTTGAAGGGAACTCAAGATTTTTTACTCAAGTATTCTAAGGTAGATGAATTCAACCTAATTGGATATTTTGATCCATACTTTGTTGGGGATAAAGAAAATGGAGTAGGATATCTTGTGAGTCTTGGATCAGTAACTATCTCATAGAGATCACACAAAAAGTCAGCTCCAATAGATTCCACAACAGAGACAGAATATCTGGCAGTTGTAGAAGCAAAAAAGGAGATTGTATGGCTTAGGAAAATACTTGAATATTTGCAGGAGAAATAGGTTAACTCTACTCCTCTTCTAGTTGATAATACTTCTACAATCAAGTTGGCCAAGAATACCAGATTCCATGATTGAACCAGGCACATCAATTGATACAAAAATCCTTAGAAACCACTTGCTTCTTTATAATATATACATGTAGCATCTAACTTGATTCAAAATAATTTACTGATCATATTGAGGTGATTTGAAGAATTCTGATGATGTGCTCTTTATCCAAAAACTCATAAACGAATGATTAATTCGTTGAATAATGAGATGACACAACATAAAATAAAATAACTCAAATTACATATAGATATGGAATATATCACTTCATCTTCAAAGTCCCTTTAGATAGAACGATTGTTCTCCATCATCTCAAAATACCAAATTACATTACATTATGGGCTCAAAAAATCCAATTTAATGGACTCTATTTAATTCCACAACTTAAAACAAGAAAACAAGTTCCCCATTGAAATCCTTGCGAAATTTTGAGAAATTACACTGTAAAGTCGACCAAATTCCGAATTGGATCAATTACACCCTCTTCAACATGCAAACCAATGTGCTAAATTCTCATTAATGATAACTTTATATAATATTTTTACAAATGATATCAAATCACAAAATAGACCTCAAATTCATGATCCTTGTGAAAAGTCGTGAAAAATGAGTATAAAGTTGCCTATGTTTGGACAATATACCTCATGGCATGCTTTACGAGTCAACCATACTTGGCGTCTCCATAACACATACTTCGAGACATCCATACGATCTCAAATCTATTACCCTACATTAGGATTCATGCGACCTTAGGATCTGTGCAAACCTGGGAATGCATGAAGTGTTGGGATCCACGCCCATATATAGGCCGCAGGCCCAAACCTCCATACGTACCTTCTAGCATCAACATTTAATGTTTTTTTTGGGAATCCCATAGTATGTGTGACTATTGGGATAATGGTTAGGGGGTTGGATATATTTGGAGGAGGCTGGGGGTTCCATTCCTGCGATCCTCTCCTGATTAGCATATTTGTTGGTTGGTTTTATATATGGTTGTGACCATATATTATATGGTTGTAGTGGAAAGTTAGTTAGCCCCCCACGCTCATGGAATTGGTCGTATGTGTTAACATATATATACCAGGGGTTGGGGCTATCCCTCAACCCCTTCCCCCCCCCCAAATGGTACTTAATACAAATTCAAATAAATTTTAAAACAATATAGGTTAAAAAACATGTGTGGGGTATGATGGTTATGGAGGCTTTGTTAATACTTTGGGAGGTCACGGTTTCGACCCCCATTGACTCCCATAGTATTTGGATAGAAGAAAACCAATATTGGCCAATGGGAGGTCTCCACGTGGTGGCCTCTCATTGGCTATCCCTTACCACATGTCACCATGTGATTTCCATCTAGCGGGTATCACCTACCCAATCAAATGCCAACCAATATGCCACATCACATTCTTGCTATGTCATCATTGTACGACCTGTATATTCATGTGCCACGTGTCAACCTTTTACCCCTTTGACTTTGACCTGGTTTGACTGGAACTTTCGCCACTCATAAATTTTCCATACAAAATGTGTTTGACTCATTCTTTGTGCTGTTGGAAAGTAGATGATGATCTCTATGCATTGATTCCATTTTCGAGAGAATTTGGGATGGTCTAATTTTGAGGTTTTATGGATCCCCTGGGACCTCTGTAAGTGTTCTGGATCTTCCTATACCTCTATGAGCATTCCTTAGATCCTCCTGGATTACACCTTCTGACTGAAAAAAATTTGGACCTCCAACATATAGATATTCAAAAACTTAGTGATGATAACTCTATCTCACTGTTCCATCTGACTGAAATGTTCATATCTAGTAACTTAGTGATGAACATTGATGCAACACCCCTACCTCAGGAGGTTCTGCTTGACCTCTTGGTCTTTGGATATTTCTACTTCCTTGAGCCAGAATGGCTCTTTAGTCCCCACTAGGACCTTCACACATATAACCACAGGTCCTTCTTAGATGTTACACCTATGCGAACGAGCACTAGGAGTGAACCTCCACTCCACATGACCAACCAATGTGACCACAACCTTTACCCAAAAAGGTTTTTTGTGTTTCTCAACTGCGTGATTTCTGTTGTGATTCCCTCTGACTCCTTTGACTCCTGAAACTCTGAAATGGGCTAACAGATCTTTAACTCCTCCCTTATGCCTCAACTATATGACTTCAGTCACGCCCTAGGGTCCACCTCCGAGCATGTCGGGATTTCGCAACTCATGAGTTTGTGATGAAACTTATTCTCCCTTTCCCAAAGTCTGAACTCGTGACTTCTTCTCCTTAGATTGATGACCCTAAGCTCCCCACGATCTGATGGTCCAGATTGTATTGGAATTTCATGTATCGAGATTTCACAACTCAAGATCTCGAAGTCACGACCTTCTCCACACTCCGACTCCTGAAATGATGAAATTCAAAACCACAAGATCAATGACTCTCATTGATCCAGATCTAACGGAGACTATTCCTCCTGAGCTTGCAAGTGTAGAAAGACACTCATCCTTAACTTCTCCGCTGATCCACTGGATCCAACAGTCCACGGCGAATAGATAGTTCTTCTTCTAAGAATTTCAACCGTCCGTTCAAGTTCTCAATACTCCCTGGCCAAATAACTTGGCATCTTCCTTATGAGCTTGGTTTCTGGGAGGTGACTTCGACCCTTGTCTTCCCTTCGAATTCTTCGAAGTCTCTATCCCTCCTGAACTTGGTTCTTGCCTGCAAACTCAAGGATTCCAAGGGATTCTACCCGCAATCCTTGTGGTCTCACAATAATCTCTGATTATGTGAACTTCCCAGTTATACACACTCCTTGCGACAGTAACTCTTCAACCACTCACTGGGTTGGAAAAGTCTAAGACTTCAGCTGCTTGTGCACACCTTGCACGACTTTGTGCTATATATTTCTCATCTGTTGGTATGGGAACAACGCTACCTCTCCTGAGCTTGCTTGAGGTAAAATTCATAGTCTCATCAAAGCACTCCTTTCGGACATTCACTGCACTCTTTGCTTAGGAAGAGAAACAATTGAAACTCATACTCTCCCTCTCACAGGCTTCATACATTCAACATGAAATCATACACATACACAACATTGAAACAAATGCATAACAGAGTATATAAGCAAATTGTTGACATACCATTCAATAGATGGAAACAATATTCATCACAACACCATGAAATTGAGTCAAATCATTCTTATATTAACTCAAGTGCTTATGTACATGGGTTCTATAGAAAAAACTATCTTCTTATACAACTTCTACAATCTTTGTTCTTCTCTTCTCTCCTATTCTCTTGCTCTACAACTCTATTCTTACTATTGAGAATAATGATACATTATAATACATACAAGAGATATTTCTAGAGTTTTCCCTCATACAACCTCTAGCTATCTAATCGAATTAAATCTTACATATACTTTACATTTATTATAATAAATGCCTCCAACCAACAGATGAGAGTGAACGCTCAAGATCTGTGTTACAATCTCCAAAACAAAAAAGAAAATATATCTTTTCCAAATATTACATTAATTCTTCATCCTTTCAAATTCAAAACATCCTCAAAACGTGCACTGGTGCATATCCAACTGTCCTTCTCTTTTTCTTGCTTACGATGCTCCTGCATCATATTCTTGTTGGTTGTGGAGCCTGATTATGTTCTTGATTCATAGGTCCTTTCTTTCAGCCGTGTTTATACCCCATGAAGTATTTACACCCCAGAAGTATGTACACTCTTCCACGCGGGGGAGTGCAGAAAGGGGGTACCCCCTCTGCGAGGTCCGGGGGGCCTATCCCCTTGGCTGGGGGGTCCGGGGGAAAGTGATACCCCAGCGGGGGTTCGGGGGCGAAGCCCTCGAAGCAAAAATTGCCTTGTAAAAGTATATTGTAATTTCATTGTAAATTTGGAACGTTCATTATAAGGTCGCAGATCTAACAGTAGAGATTATGTTAGGGTTTTCTTCCCTAGAAGGCAACCCTCTTTTATGAGGGAAATGTATCACGACTATGGATTGTGGAAAGTATTGTATTCTGAGAGAGGAGAGTGTGAGAGAAAGAAGAGGAAGTTACAGAGGGTTTTGCTGTAGGTTGTATCCCTTCATTTGCTGGATAATAATAAATAAAGGACCTGGAAATTTCTCTGGTGGACGTAGACCACACTGGGTGAACCACATAAATCTGTGTCTCTCTTGTATTGTGTGTCTTCTGTGTTTTGTTTCTGCATTTGTTTTATTTTATTGCTCCGCGGTCCTGTTTTTCTAACAATTCCTCAGGATGAAAAATTCATGGGCTCCTTTCCATAAGCTCCTGCACCGTCTGTCCATGTTTCTGGATCTCCGCTTCACTTTCCCAACTGGCATATTCAATCGGGTGTCCCTTCCACTTTACCAAATATTCAAAATACATCTTTCTCCGGGTCTTCTTGCTAACTCTTTGATCAATGATCTTTTCTATCTACAGATTTTCAACTATAGACAATTGTTTGACCCACTGAACTTCCTTCTGAGTCTCTGCTCCTCTTGATGCATCTTCTCTGTAAGGATACATATATGCTACATTGAATATGGGTGATATGCCCACATCATCTGTAAATTCTATCGCATAAGCATTTGCCTCAAATTTTCTCAGAATCTTACACGACCCTATCTTTTTCATTTTCAGCTTATTATACGTTCCCCTGGGGAATATTTCCTTTCTTAGATGCACTAAGACCAAGTCTCCCACTTTGAACTGAAGCTCTCTCCTGTGTTGATCTTCTCTACACTTATATTCCTGGCTGGAACTCTGCAAATGCTCTTTAAACTTGTTATGAAGCTTTTTCATTTCTACTGCAAAATCTTCTGCTCCAACACTCTTGTAATCATGCTTCTCCAAGTCTCTCAACTTAGATACGCCTCTTGGTTGCATTCCATACATTATTTGGAATGGGATATGTCATGTGCTCTAGTTAGGTGAGTCATTATATGCAAATTATTCTTGTGGTATAATATGATCCCACTGACTCTGATGTTCAGCTACTAAACTCCTCAACAAGTCCCCCAAACTTCGATTTAATACCTCAGTATGTCCATCCATATGAGAGTGATATGCTGAGCTAAAAGATAAATTCGTCCCTAGATTTTTCCATAGTGTCCTCCATAAATGACCAACAAATTTGGTATCTCTGTCTGAAACAATACTCTTGGGTAAACCATGAAGTCGAACAACTTCTTTGAAAAACAGGTTTGCAATGTGTTGTTGCATCACTATTTTTCTGACATGGAATAAAATGTGCCATTTTTTAGAATCTATCAACTACCACGAATATGGAATCACAACCTCTTTGTGTCCTTGGTAGTTCTAACACAAAATCCATGCTTACCATGTCCCACGACCTATATGGTACTGGCAATGGTTGATAAAATCCAGTATTTTGTCTTTTCCCCTTTGCGTGCTGGAAAATTCTACATTTTTTGACAAATTTCTTGACATATCTCCTCATCCCTGGCCAATAATATAATTTGTTCAGTTGCACGAACGTTTTATCCTGGCTGAAATTTCCATCCAATCCCCCACTATGTTTTTCCTTTAAAAGGTTTTCTCTCATAGAACTCTTTAGGATACATAACTGATTTCCTTTGAATAATAATCCATCCTGGATCAAATATTCAAGCCATTGGATTCTATCTCTGAGAACAAGATTCTCTCATTCTTCATAAGCGTCCTTGAAATATGAATCATCTCTGTACATATCCTCAAGGCGATCAAAACCTAAGGTATTCACACAAAACTCTTGCAGAATCAAACATTTCATGCTCAATGCATCAACAACCTTGTTAGCAGTTCCAGAAATGTGCTTTATAACAAAAGTAAAGTTCTGCATAAATTCAACCCATTTTTCATGTTTCTAGTTCAATTTATCCTGTCTCGTTAAGAATTGTAAAGCATGGTTGTCATTGTGAAAAACGAACTCTTTCAGAACCAAGTAGTTCCTCCATTTATTCAGTGCCTGTATGATTGCATAAAACTCTTTATCATACGTGGAATAATTTCTCTTAGCATCACTCAGCTTCTCACTGAAGTATGCAACTGGTCTATTGTCTTGACTTAAGACTACTCCAATCACAAATCCAATTGCGTCACATCTCACTTGAAATGTCTTACTAAAATCTGGCAGAACCAGAACTGGCTATTCAGTTATATTCTCCTTTAACAACTTGAAACTTTTCTCTACTTCCGCTGTCCAATGAAAATATTTATGTCTTTTCTTGATTGTGTCCATCATTGATGCACCTATCCCACTAAAATTTCTGATGAACTTCTTGTAAAAACTGGCTAATCCATGGTAGCTTCTGACTTCAAAGATATTCCTTAGCGACAACCATTCTTTAATTTCTTTTACTTTCTCAGGATCCATCTTTAACTCATTCGAAGAGATCACAAAACCTAAATAAAAAATCTCTTTCTTCATGAAAGATGACTTCTTCAGATTTATCAGCAACTTCTCTTGCTGCAACCTCCTCATCACTAGAGTTAGGTGTCTCAATTTCTCTTCCTCAATCTTACTGAAGATCAGTATATCATCAAGATATACAATTATGAATTTTCCAATGAAATCTTTCAAGACTTCGTTCATCAATCTCATGAAATTATTTGGTGGATTTGTCAAACCAAATGGCATAACAATCCATTCATACAGTCCTTCATTTTTTTTTGAATGTTGTCTTCCATTCATCACCTTCCCTCATTCTCATTTGATGATATCCGCTTTTCAAATCAATATTTGAAAAAAAAATTGCTCCACTCAAGCAATCCATCAAGTCATCCATCCTCGGTAAAGGAAATCTATACCTGATGGTGATTTTGTTTATATCCCTAGAGTCTGTACACATTCTCCATCCACCATCCTTCTTCGGACTTAACATTGTTGGCACAACACATGGACTCAAGCTTTCTCTAATCAACCCTTTGTCCATCAAATCCTGGACTTGCTTCTTGACCTCTTCATTCTCCTGCAACGTTAATCTGTACGCTTCTTTGTTTGGTAAACTCGCTCCTGGTATAAGGTCAATGTGATGGATTATACTTCTGATGGGTGGCAACGAGCAAGGTAAATCGTCCACCACTATATCAACGAAATTATCCAGCAGTTCCTGAATTTCCTCAGGTAGATCATCTATCGAAGTACTGGGTAAGATGACTCTAGGTTTTCTCACCAAAACAAACTGCATTTCTTTATCTTTCTTGACTTCATCTAGAAGTTCCTTCCCAGTCATGAGAAGTATAGTATTTCTTGTCTCTTCTTTCACCTTCTTGTCTTTAATTGGAAACAACATATGCGTCCTACCATTTTTTTCCAAGGTGTATGTGTTCTTTCTCCCATCATGAACAACATTCCTGTCATATTGCCATGGTCTCCCCAACAAAAGATGACATACATACATGGGAATAAAATCACATAATATCTCATCTCTATATCCCTCTATCTTAAATTCAACTAAACACGGTTTAGTGACTGTTACCTGATGTCCTTTTTGCAACCAAGAAACCTTGTATTGGCTCAGATGTGCAATTGTCTCCAATTCCAACTTTTCCACCACTTTTGTGGATACTAGATTATATGTACTTCCACTGTCCATAATTAATTTGCATACCCTATCCTTGGTCTTGTAAGCAGTTATGAATAAACTGTTCCTTTGGACTGGATTCTCTATCTCCTTCTCTGGCTTCAAGAGAATTTTCCTCATCATTAAGGATCTTCTGCCTTCTGCATCTTCAGCCTCAACATTTCTCCTTTGCTCTTCTGAAATGTGAGATTATCCTCCTCCATCCCTTTTTCTATTAGGACATTCAAAATATTTGTGTTTGATCTTTCCATAGACAAAACACTTTATTTCACCACCTCTGCCTCTTCCTCTTCCTCTTGCTCATAGAAAAGTGTTCTTATCGGCATATTTCCTTCCTTGTGAACTTGCTCCCCTTTCTGGGTGGTTATGAGGTTTCTTCTCTTCATCTTTGGGCTTCTGTACTCAGTCTTGGGCAACTTCTTTACCTCTGCTCTGACTTCTACATCTACCCCTTTGACCTTGCTTTTGGGTCAATTTTTCTTCTGCCTTTGAATTAATTTGATAAGAATCTTCCACATTTCTAATCGTCATCATGCTCATCTCATCTTGAATTTCATATCTCAATCCATTCATGTATATAGCGAATTTTTCATCATCACTCTCCTGACAACTTGCTCTGATGTTGAGTTTATAAACTTCCTCAGTGTATTCCTTCACTGTCATCCCTTTCTGTCTCAAATTATTCATTCTTCGAAACAGATTAATTTGGTAATATCTGGGTATAAACTTGGATTTAATCTTGGAGACCATCCTATCCCAGCTTTTGATTCGTTGTTTTCCTTTGCAACGTTTGTCAGCCTGCAGTTCATCCCACCAAAGTGATGCATGCCCTTTCAGTCTAGTGACAACATGTTTTACTTTCTTATATTCTTCGATATACTCATAGTCGAAGTATTTATCTAGAGGTATAAACATATCTAACAGCTCCTCAATGTCTAAGTTGCCTTCATACATCAGGATGTCCATTTTTTCTCTAGACCCTATTGTTGCAACAAATCTGAATAGACATTCCTTTGTAGCATCTTCGACTGCAACTTCTTCTTCTTCAGGTCTTGCTTCATTCTCATTTTTGGATTCATTGACATCTCTAGTATCAGTTTTCCACCTCTGTGTTGTCTCCATAGCATCCAATTGAGCACAGAGTTACCTCATTTCCCTTTCCATGACTGGATCGGGAATCAGTCTATCTTGACGTCTTCTTGGCAACATTGTTTAAATATATTCCATGCAGAATTCAAATCACAACTTGCCTTCTATCTCCCTTTCTTACAAAAAATAATGATTGTAACCTATGATACCACCTAATGCAACACCACTACCTCAGCAGGTTCTGCTTGACCTCCCAGTCCTTGGATCTTTCTACTTCCTTGAGCCAAAATGGCTCTTTAGTCCCCACTAGGACCTTCACCCATATAACCACATGTCCTTCTTATAAGTTACACCTGTTCGAATGAGCACTAGGCGTGAACCTCCACTGCACGTGAACCTCCACTCCACGTGACCAACCAGTGTGACCACAACCTTTACCTGAAAATGTGTTTCATGTTTCATGACTCCACGATTTCTGTTGTGAGTCCTATTATCCCCACTTTTTAGGGATAACTAGGAGATCATGTCTCGAGGCCCACAGGTCCTAGACATGGAGTATCGAGAGAAAGATTGACCTAAGCATGGCCTTGGAGGGCCCATCCTTTTCTTCTTCCATCAGATTTATCTTGTCAGTAGAAACAACATCCATCAGCAATGGCTTGGTCCTGTATCAGAAGAGGTTCTTGCTCCATGAGGTAATTGGTCTAGGTATCATGGTATGTGTCACTTTTGATCATTGAAACCTTTAAATATATGCATATGATTCCTTTTATCTCTAACAACTACTTGGATCTTACATTGGCCCACTTGACCATGATTGGGGAAATTGACCATCGTTTCATCTTATCTCCCACTCATTTATCCTATTCCCCTTGTCCGGGCATTGGGTTGACCTATTTTTAGGATTGCACCTTATCTCATGGGAAGAAGGGGATAAATGCCCAGAAGGTAAAAGCAGCTGGTAAAAGACAAAATCCTAGAAATAAAACCTCGAGATGCTTCACCCAGGGATCCCCAAGAAGGTAATAAAAAGCCTCTCAGCAAGAAACAAGAGGGACCCAGAAAATAACAAACAAGACCTAGTCAGAGGATAGGAGGTCTCATCACAAGCTAGCCTATTAGGTTCATGGGTACCTAACAGTATGACATTACCACCATCTGGTTACCACACCAGGGCAGTGACCTTTGGTTTCATGGCCAAGGGAAAGGGGGTCTCATCACGAGCCATCCTTCTCATCTATGTGAAAGTAGTTGTGGGTAACATTGTCAGCTCTGGTCACTGTGCCAAGGAAGTGTCCTCTGGTTAGCCCTTGAATAAAAATAAAAAGAAGAAGAAAAAGTAAATAAAAGAATAAAGCAAGAAAATAATAAAGGCAAGAATGAGCTTAGAAAAAATGCACTCATGACAGGTACAACTCACCTTCTACAAAGGCACGCACAGATAACATTATGCATCCTTGGCCCTCACTGCACCCACATGTTTGGACATCCCCTAGCCACATCACCTCACTTACATGGCTTGGATGAAATCTTCCTGGGAACTTTCCTTTTCTTGTGGACACTAGCCCAATAGGACATCTTGTCTCTTTCTCCAATCTTGTATTGCAGGGTTTTGTAATGTCTTTGAGCTATTGACTGATGTATTAGGGTTTTTATGCATATGTTTAATAATATTGATGATGAGATGTGATTAACATTTCTATGATCCCGGTGACTGATGAGCCCATGGAGGGCATAGCTTTTGATGTGCAAGACCATGCCCGACAGACAGGTACCATTTGGACCAGTACACATGGGGAGATGACTAGTTCGGACCTCCATGGGGCTGAAGAGCCCACCAGATGGATGTTGAGACCCCATCAGGGGGTAGAGACAGGATGGATATGGATCAGGACTTTTTCACCAGAGAGGAAAAGGACGTTCCATCAGAGGCACTCCGGAAGGACTAGACCTAGGGGGAATGCCCCTTTTCAGTGGAACGCAAACCTTGGAAGGATTGGGACGTCTCCATCTTCACCATGATGTCATCCAACTTCATGGATGATTTTGGAGGCAAACTGGGCAGTAGTGGCACGTGTGGCATGTTGGAGAGGCCCCTGAGGGGATAACGTTTTGCTCCTTGGTGTCTCATTTTCCCTAGAAGGGGCTAACGCCTCCCTTGAAGGGGATTTTACTCTCTTTGCAGCTCAATTAGGGTTTTAATTTGACAATTTAATGTAAAAACAATATTATTTTGACATTATGGCCTTGTCGGCCTTTTTATGACCTGAAAAGTAAAATTAGGTCATTGATACACTATTTATTGAGGGTTTTGACTCTCATTTTATCATCATTTTTCACTCACCACTTGGTGAGGTTTGAAATTTGCACCCCATTTGGGTTATTGGCTTATTTGAGGAAGCCACACTTGTTGAAGGAAGAGATTTTTGGCATTCTATGGTGTTTTTCTTGAAGGAAGGTGTTACAACTAGGGTTTGCATGATTATTTTCTTGATGATTTGTAAGTATTTTTCTGCAAAACTTCTTGATTGAATGGTTGTAGTTTAAATTCTTGCATCTATTTGTAAATTTTTATGAATCAAAACCCTAGGGGACAAACACAAAAGTAGGTCGTTGTCTCATGTCCCCTGATAGAAAAACTTTTAGCCATTGAAGAAGAAGAAGAGAGCCTATCCATAGCTACACTCCTTTTTCTTCTTCCCATTAGCTAGCCGTACCTTTTGACTTCAAGAGGAAGAGGACGTCCCAGGCCTAGGTTATCTACACCTAGGGCCATTTTCTTTTAGGGTTTGATGAAAGAGTCTTGCCTTAGCAACACTCTCCCTCTTTAAACCCTCTTGTCTTGACTTTGCTTTTCATTTGAGCTAGCTGTTTGCTGGGAAGAAGGAGAGAGCACGAGGCCTTGCTTTAGAAACACCGGTGTGAGCCTCTCTCCCCTAGGGTTATGATTTTGGAGCCCTTCTTTAGCAGCACTTCAAAACTTATCCCTCTAGTCCTTTAAAATCTCATCTCCTTCAACTTTTGCGTTCTTCACCTATGACTCCATTAACCCTAAGGCACTGATCTAATACCTCCAACATTGAAGTAGAATTGGATTCAAACACTCTCAAACCTCTTGAAATTGAAATCCTAACTACACTAACCCTAACCTACTAACCCTAAGTTGCTGACGTCACCCTTGGTTATTTCATCTTGTTGCAGCAACGTTCCACTTTATAAGAAATTGAATGGTAGCAGAGAGCATTTATTGGATTGAGTATTGATTTGTTACATTGAATGCTATATAATTCTTGTATTCATTGACAATTGACATATTTATTATTTTCGTCTT
Organism: Picea sitchensis; assembly: GCA_010110895.2. Classification (NCBI taxonomy): domain Eukaryota; kingdom Viridiplantae; phylum Streptophyta; class Pinopsida; order Pinales; family Pinaceae; genus Picea; species Picea sitchensis. Next base: position 108,823 of record SNQJ01S0000681.1, on the reverse strand, counting down.
TGCAAACATTGACTTCGTCAATATTTACTTTTTAAAATGCTTATATTGGATATGAGATAGTCATTGATTTATGAAGTACTAACCAAGATTGCACGTATTAGTTTCCTGGTTGTTTTGTCTCATGCAGGTGCTTTTCTTTCCTCTGGTTATACTCTATTATTGGTTGTTTAGCTAGGACCATCTGATTGGTGGTAATCTGTGAGGGGGGAATTTGTCTTTGTACTATTAGCCTTTTCCCTTTCAAAACCCCAGGTTACCGGGGACGTCTCCCCTGGGCCTAGCCTCCCTAAATAGAAAGAACCTTCCAATTGTGGTGACATTGGGTTGGGAAGGTTCCTTTTTCGCCAATTTGACCTACTTCTCCTTAGCCTTTCTTGTGTCTACAAGTTGTGCGATAACATTTTGGCGTCGTTGTCACGGAACACTGAGTCAATTCTCCTCAAGACGACAAACCTTTTTGGTAAGCCTTGCCTCAGAGCCTTATCTTACAAGCTTACCTGGTGACTCCACTAGGGTGTTTTCCCTTATCCTTTGATAGTTTCAGGCAAATTATCTAGCGACTCCACTAATATTTATCAGGGTGCCACCTTACTTTATGTGATATTTCCAAGTTATGGGATCATGGCACACTGGGAACAAATGTATCTGAGTATTGATTTTATATGTTTTCAAGGATACTCAAATTACTTTGATACAAAATGGCTAAAAAACTCTCCAACATTTTTGGGCCTCCCAACTCCTCACATCGTAAATGTTTTGGGGTATTTGAGCGAGATAAAGTTGGGAAAAGAGGATTCTCTTATAAAAAAATTCTTACTCACTCTGCCATCCTACTTACAAGATCGTTTTAAGAGTTGTTGCAAGGACAGGGGTATATCATCTTTCATACACCTCATCAGTAGGTTTATATACCTTACTAAGCCACATAGCCAAATGTATGAAGATGTCCTTCAAAACCTCATGGTATCCTTAGACAACAAAGGATTCACCATCGAGATTGTAGAAGATCTCAGGAAGGCATATCATGATCAATACCAAGAATCCTCTGATATAAAGGACGAGGTTTATGAAGACCATTATCAACCCCTTGAAGAGGAGAAAGACCTCTCCCATAATCCAAGAGAATGTTGTGAAGATGTAACTAGAAAGGCGGATTATGAGGATGAAGCACCAGTAATTGCTCCTCCATCCAACAAAGCTCTCCAAGATCCTATTCCATCTACACAAGATGAAGAGAATGAGGTAAGTCATTTTCCTTTCCAATTTTTTGATGATACCTTGTTCTATGACTTAGAAAGTGAAGAGGAAATGGAACCCTTGGACAAGTTTGATCTTCTATGTCTCAATACTAAAGATGTGGAGGCAGATCTTCCACTTGATGAAGTTATTCGAACACTTGAAGCTCCTGCACAGGAAGGATTAAACAAGGTGATTTATTTCAAAACTTTCAATGATTATTTATTTTATGATGTAGAGAGCAAAGAAGTATCAGATGTTTTAATCCCTTCATGTTATGATGAAGATAATGACTTTGTTGATAATTTTGATGAATTCATACATGTCGGGAAACATTGATGGGATATGATTAGATATGATGACAATCCCATGTATGACATTGATGGTCCTTTGCATTTATCACATGAAGTTACTAATAAATTTGACATCTGGCAACAAGAACCTGACCTTATTCAGACACCCAAGGATGACCTAATGCTATGCTCTCTGATTAATTTTCGGTCGTACCTTGAGGACTTTGATGACTATCCATCTGAGCACTTAGATTTATCCTATGAAGAAAGTTATCRACCAACGTTATGCTCAGATATTGATAAAAATAAGGAAGTTACYTCCCTRAAGHARGATACTTGTGATAAGATTTTCCACCCCCCTTTGATCACTTTACCTCCCTATGTCACTAAAGGTGTGGTTTGGAAACATGTCCCTTATCCCAAGTCTCCTGTAAGGAAAAACCTCATTCTGTATTTTAGGGGAAAGTTGAGTGCCTAAAGAAGAAGCCTATTATCAGAGTGTTCCAACCTCCCCTTTAGGAATGGTCAGTCATCCTTTCAATTTTTTCTAATCCCTCCTCGGGCCTCAAATTGTGAAGACGTCCAAGGTATCCAACATTCAGATTCCTCGAGTCAGTCTTCTGAACCTTTGAATTTTCACAATCCATTCCTGAGATGGATTAAGCACTCTCCTGAGAGTATGCATTGGGATCACTTTTTCCCTCCCACCTGACTCCATGAGTTAGACTTTGATATTTCCGATGATATGATATATTTTCTAACCCATGACATTTTTGTGCTTGATTTATCACAATTTTGGTTTATGATGAAACCCAAAGGCAGGTATCGAGGAACGTTGTTGGATTGGCTTCACTGGTTGTTTGACTACACCCAACATTCCAGCCAACAGGTAAGTATAGGTAAGAAGTTTGCTTTCATCTTCTTACTCATTGATTTCTTCATTTTAGTATATATATCTATGTATGTTGGGGTGGCATTACCGCCCCATTTTTGTTACTGATTCCCCTATCGAGATTGAGTAGGTCTGCAGGTTATGCCAAAGATGTTGAGGTTCTCATGCGCTCTATGGTGAGCACATGTCCCCGAGTTGGAGCCAGATGTTATCTCCACTTTTTAGGGATAACTAGGAGATCATGTCTCGAGGCCCACAGGTCCTAGACATGGAGTACCGAGAGAAGGATTAACTTGAGCATGGCCCTGAAGGGCCCATCCTTTTCTTCTTCTATCATCTTTATCTTGTCAGTAGCAGCAACATCCTTCACCATCGGCTTGGTCCTGTATCAGAAGAGGTTCTTGCTCCATGAGGTAATTGGTCCAGGTATCATGGTATGTGTCACTTTTGATCATTGAAACCTTTAAATATATGCATCTGATTCCTTTTATCTCTAAAAACTACTTGGATCTTACATTGGCCCACTTGACCATGATTAGGGAAATTGACAGGGTGCCCTAGCAAGCCTGTTCCCATAGGTCTTGGTCTGTCACTGGGGGGATTTCTGAAAATCCGTCATTCGCTTCCATCATAGCACCACTGTTTCATCTTATCTCCCGCTCATTTATCCCATTCCCCTTGTCTGGGCATTGGGTTGACCTATTTGTAGGATTTCACCTTATCTCGTGGGAAGAAGGGGCTAAAGGCACAAAAGGTAAAAGCAACTGGTAAAAGACAAAAAGCCTAGAAATAAAACCTCGAGATGCTTCGCCCAGGGATCGCCAAGAAGGAAATAAAAATCCTTTCAATAAGAAACAAGAGGGACCTGGAAAACAACAAACAAGACCTAGTGAGAGGATAGGGGGTCTCATCACGAGCCAACCTATTAGGTTCATGGGTACCTAACAGTATGACATTTCCACCATCTGGTTACCACGCCAGGGAAGTGACCTTTGGTTGCATGGCAAAGGGAAAGGGGGTCTCATCATGAGCCAACCTTATCATCTCTGTGAAAGTACTTTTGGGTAACACTATCAACTCTGGTCACCATGCCAAGGCAGTGTCCTCTGGTTAGCCCTTGAATAAAAATAAAAAGAAGAAGAAAAATTAAATAAAAGAATAAAGAAAGAAAAGAATAAAGGCAAGAACAGGCTTGGAAAAAATGAATCCATGACAGGTACAACTCGCCTTCTACAAAGGCACCCACAGATAACATTATGCATCCTTGGCCCTCATTGCACCCACTTGTCTGGACATCCCCTAGCCACATCACCTCACTTACATGGCTTGGATGAAATATTCCTGGGAACTTTCCTTTTCTTGTGGACACTAGCCCAATAGGACATCTTGTCATTTTCTCCAATCTTGTATTGCAGGTTTTTGTAATGTCTTTGAGCTATTGACTGTTGTATTAGGGTTTTTATGCATATGTTTAATAATATTGATGATGAGATGTGATTAACATTGCTATGATCCTGGTGACTGATGAGCCAATGGAGGACGTAGCTTTTGATGTGCAAGACCATGCCGGACAGACATGTACCATTTGGACCGGTACACATGGGGAGATGACCAGTTTGAACCTCCATGGGGTTGAAGATCCCACCATATGGATGTTGAGACCTCATCAGGGGGTAGAGACAGGATGGATATGGATTAGGGATTTTGCACCAGAGAGGAAGAGTTCGTTCCATCGGAGGCACTCCAAAAGGACTAGACCTGGGGGAAATGACCCCTTTTCAGTGGAACGCCAGCCTTGGAATGCTTGGGACATCTCCATCTTCATGGATGCTTTTGGAGGCATATTGGGCAGTAGTGGCACGTGTGGAATGTTGGAGAGGCCCCTGAGGGGATAACATTTTGCTCCTTGGTGTCTCATTTTCCCTAGAAGGGGCTAGCGCCTCCCTTGAAGGGGATTTTACTCTCTTTGGAGCTCAATTAGGGTTTTAATTTGAAAATTTAATGTAAAAACAATATTATTTTGACATTATGGCCTTGTCGGCCTTTTTATGACCTAAAAAGTAAAATTAGGTCATTGATACACTATATATTGAGGGTTTTGACTCTCATTTTACCGGGTACACATGGGGAGATGACCATTGAACTCCATGGGGTTGAAGATCCCACCATATGGATGTTGAGACCTCATCAGGTGGTAGAGACAGGATGGATATGGATTAGGAATTTTTCACCGAAGAGGAAGAGTTCGCTCCATCGAGGCACCTTAAAAGGACTAGGACTGGGAAACATCCTTTCAGTGGAACGCCAGCCTTGGAATGCTTGGGACATCTCCATCTTCATGGATGCTTTTGGAGGCAGGCTGGGCAACAATGTCACGTGTGGCATGTTGAGAGGCCCCTGGAGGGGAATACTTGCTCCTTGGCGTCTCATTTTCCCTAGAAGGCTAGAGCCTCCCTTGAAGGGATTTTACCTTTATTACAACACAGTTAGGGTTTTAATTTGAAAATTTAACAAAAACAATATTATTTGACATTGCTATTCTTTGTTCATTCTTTACATCCTAAAAAGCAAAATTAGGTCATTGATACACTATATATTGAGGGTTTTGACCTCATTTTTATCATCATCTTTCAATTAACCACTTCAGAGAGGTCTGAATTGCAATCTCCATTTGGCTATTGGTTTATTTGAGTGAAGCTTACTTGTTGAAGGAAGAGATTGTTGGAATTCTATGGTGTTTTTCTTGAAGGAAGGTGTTACAACTAGGGTTTGCATGATTATTTTCTTGACGATTTGTAAGTATTTTTCTGCAAAATTTCTTGATTGAATGGTTGTAGTTTAAATTCTTGCATCTATTTATAATTTTTTCTGATTCAAAACCCTAGGGGACAAACACACAAGTAGGGCATTGTCTCATGTCCCCTGATAGAAAAACTTTTAGCCATTGAAGAAGAAGAAGAAGAGAGCCTAGTTGTAGCTACACTCCTTTTTCTTCTTCCCATAAGCTAGTTGTACCTTTTGAGTTCAAGAGGAAGAGGATGTCCTAGGCCTAGGTTATCTACACCTAGGGCCATTTTCTTTTAGGGTTTGATGAAAGAGCCTTGCCTTAGAAACACTCTCCCTCTTTAAACACTCTTGTCTTGACTTTGCTTTTCATTTGAGCTAGTTGTTTGCCGGGAAGGAGGAGAGATCACGAGGCCTTGATTTAGCAACACCTAAGTGAGCCTCTCTCCCCTAGGGTTATGATTTTGGATCCCTTCTTTAGCATCACTTCAAAACTTATCCCTCTAGTCCTTTAAAATCTCATCTCCTTCAACTTTTGCGTTCTTCGCCTATGACTCCATTAACCCTAAGGCATTGATCTAAGACCTCCAGTGTTGAAGTAGAATTGGATTCAAACACTCTCAAACCTTTTGAAATTGAAACCCTAACTACACTAACCCTAACCTACTAACCCTAAGTTGCTGACGTCACCCTTGGTTATTTCATCTTGATGCAACAACGTTCCACTTTATTAGCAATTGAATGGTAGTAGAGAGAATTTATTGGATTGAGTATTGATTTGTTACATTGAATGTTATATCATTCTTGTATTTATTGACAAGTGACATATTTATTATTGACGTCTTTCCAAACATTGACTTCGTCAATATTTACTTTTTTAAATTTCTTATATTGGATATCAGATAGTCATTGATTTATGAAGTACTAACCAAGATTACATGTATTAGTTTCCTTGTTGTTTTGTCTCAAGCAGGTGCTTTTCTTTCCTTTGGTTATACTATATTATTGGTTGTTTATCCGGGACCATCTGATTGGCGGTAATATGTGAGGGGGAAATTTGTCTTTGTACTATTAGCCTTTTCCCTTTCAAAACCCCAGGTTACCAGGGATGTCTCCCGTGGGCCTAGCGTCCCTAAATAGAAATAACCTTCCCATTGTGGTGACATTGGGTGGGGAAGGTTCCTGTTTCGCCAGTTTGACCTACTACTCCCTAGCCTTTCTTGTCTCTACAAACTGTGCGATAAAAAGTCCCTTTGACTCCTTTGACTCTCAAAACCCCGAAATGGGCTAACAGATCTTTAACTCCTCCCTTATGCCTCAACTATGTGAGCTCAGTCACATCCTGGGGTCCACCTCCGAGAGCATTAGGATTTATTGACTCATGAGTTCGCGATGCGAATTCTTCTCCCTTTCCTGAAGTCTGAACCTGTCACTTCTTCTCCTCAAATCAACGGCCTTGATATCCCCACGATCTGACGGTCCAGATTGTATTAGAGTTTCACGTATCGGGATTTTGCAACTCAAGATTTCCAAGTCATGAACTTCTCCACACTCCGACTCCCGAAATGTCGAAAGTCAAAACCACAAGATCAACGACTCCTGTGTAGAAAGACTCTCAGCCTTAACTTCTTCACTGATCCACTAGATCCAACGGTCCATGACGAATCAATAGTTCTCCTTCTAATAATTTCAACCATCCATTCAAGTTCTCAATACTCCCTGGCGAATAACTTGGCATCTTCCTTCTGAGCTTGGTTTCTGGGAGGTGACTTCGACCCTCGTCTTCCCTTCAAATTATTCGAAGTCTCTGTCCCTCCTAAACTTGGTTATTTCCTGCAATCTCAAGGATTCCAAGGGATTCTACCCACACTCCTTGTGGTCTCACGATAATCTCTGATTATCTGAACTTCCCAGTTCTACACACTCCTTGCGACAATAACTCTTCAACCACTCACTGGGTTGGAAAAGTCTAAGACTTCAACTGCCTACGCACACCTTGCATGAATTTGTGCTATATATTTCTCATCTGCTGGTATGGGAACAATGCTACCTCTCCTGAGCTCGTGTGAGGTAAAACTCAGAGTCTCATCAACGCACTCCTTGCGGAAATTCACTGCACTTTTTGTAGGAATTCTTAGGAAGAGAAACAATTGAAACTCATACTCTCCCTCTTACAGACTTCATACATTCAACATTAAATCATACACATACACAACATTGAAACAAATGCATAACATAGTGTATTAGAAAACTTTAGACATACCATTCAATAGATGCAAACCATATTCATCACAACACCATGAAATTGAGTCAAAGCAATCTTATATTAACTCAAGTGCTTCTGTACATGGGTTCTATAGCAACAACTATCTACTTATACAACTTCTACAATCTCTATTTTTCTCTACTCTCCTATTCTCTTGCTCTACAACTCTATTCTTACTATTGAGAATAATGATACATTACAATACATAAGAGGGAGATTTCTAGAGTTTTCCCTCCTACAACATATAGCTATCTAATCGAATTAAAGCTTACATCTACTTTACATTTATTAAAATAAATGCCTCCAACCAACAGATGAGAGTGAACGCTCAATATCTGTGTTACAATCTCCAAAGCATAAAAGAAAAAATATCTTTTCCAGATATTACATTAATGCTTCATCCTTTCAAATTCAAAACATCCTCAAAAAACGCAGTGGTGCATATTCAGGTGTCCTTCACTTTTTCTTGCTTACAATGCTCCTGCATCAAACATTCTTCACTCTTCCATCTTTTTTTACTTCGAATAGAGCCTAGGGAAACCCACCAGGAACTTCCCCTCATTTTGAGGATGGTACCCGGGGTAAACCATATTTTTTAGAAATATGAGGATTTTTCGATAGCTTTCTCATTTAAGAGCTCAACATGCTACTTGCAGGAATTGAACCTTGGTGGGCAGGAAAAAATCCCTCAGCACAAACCACTCGGGCTAAACCAAATTGACCTTCACTCTTCCATCTTGCTAAATATTCTCTGTAATTTAGTCTTCATCTTTGGTCTTCGATCTTAGGCATTAGATTAGTGTAATTTTGTCTTCTTTTCTGGAACATGGATTTGACACTGTCACTAATAGAATATATCTCAAGTTTTGTCTCATATATTCCCTGACAACAAAATTCATGTTCACTAAATATCTACAATACCTGTATTTTGTATTCCAACATCCATTCACATCTCCTATTTCTAAATATAGTCTATCTCGACCAATTGGAAACCAATTCGAATTTTGATCAATGCATTTCCCTTTTGGACTCACTATTCTTATATTGTTCATGTATCTGTAGGAGTCTCTAAATGATTTCCATTTCCATTACTCTCCTAACTTGAAGAACACCATGATTTGTACTATTACCATCTGTACTTGACTTTCTTGCGTCTATTCAAGGTATACATCCATACAAAGATGACATATCATTTTAAAATATGCTTATAACATGCATCCTTGTTGGCCCTTGACCAAGTTTTGAAGTTACTTGGTCATATTTGACCATTTTTGGGACTTCGACAGCCTGTCGAAGATGGAGCACCAGATGAAGTAGAGATCAAGGGATCTTGGCCCACTTTTGGGTCCCTTTTTGGGTTTTGGGACAATGTAATGGGAAAGGGATGTCGGCTCGTGGGTTTACCCACGTTTAGGCCCACTTTTGTAATGTATAACTAAACATCTAGGCATCTAGTAGAGGAGGATTGTATCTATGTGATGTAAGCTAAGTGCCAATAGTCTATGTAATTTCTATGTACATGATTGTAGAAGGTTTACAGAGCTAAGTGCAAGTTGTTGTAGAACTTATAGAAGGCTTTGTGTTGTAAGCGCAAGGAAGAAGGATCTAGTGAGCTACACATATCTTCTATCCTATGCGAGGAAGGGTTTTTGATGGCTTTGTGCCTGTAACCAATTGGATACGCTAATAAAGAAGAAGAGTTGGTGGACGTAGCCCCAGGGAAGGGGGTGAACCACGTAAATTTGTGTGTTATGCTTTGTTCTTTGACTTGATGTGTTGTCCCTGCTTTTGCAAAATGATTTGATATATTTACATAGATCAACTTATGCTTGGTGCTTCTTAGATATATGTGAATGCTATATCTTACATGTACAAAGATGCTTAGTGCCGATATACTGAAACTGATCTGTTTTGTTGTTTCTAAGTGCTAAAATACCTTAGATATAAGTAAACGTTGCGATGTTTTGTGTTATCTGCGAAGTACAATAAGGGTTGAATATTGACAAATAATCGATGCTAAGTGTTTTGTAAGCAATATAATCACAGATCTATGTCCCAACTAAGGTTGCAAACACCTGAGTCTTGCAGCAACCCCTGCCTCTACCTCGGGTGAGACTTCATCTGCTTCGCATGTGTTTCTGAAGGGCTGGTAGTTAGGGTTTTGTTGGTGCATTGTTGTAACGTTGAACCCTGGGTCTACCCCTATGCCAACAAATGGTTTCATTGCCAGGACCTGAAACTGTGATTGTTGGGAACTAAGGAAGAGAAATCTTTATGCAAATATTCGTCCTGAAACCACAGAAGCTCTGTGTGAGGATCTGTGCCCTAGTGCACAATATTCCACTTGACCTGAAAAGATTTGTGCTAAAAGAAAGAAGTCCAGATCTGAAAAAAAGAAGCGAGATCTTAATGCTTTGTGCTCTAAGAAGGGTAAAAGTGGAAGTTTATGAAGAAAAGAGGTCAGATCTGCAGAAAAGAGGTAAGATTTGTAAGCTTTGTTCTCTGATAAAGGTAATAATAATCGAAAGTTTTTAGATCTGGAAGCTTTGTGCTCTGCAAAAGTAAAATAAGTGAATTTTTTTGTTTCTAGAGTATGGATCTAGGTATGTTTGATAGATTCTGTCCTAGCTTGAAAACTAGGGATCTGATAGATGAAAGAAAGCTTGATATGAATAGATCTGATAAGTATAGTGATAGATATGCTATACCTATGCATAGAAAGAATGTTTGGACTAAAAAATGGATGGAAGATCCTAGAAAGAATTTTTTGCAGCTACCATGATCATAGTGCGTAGTACAGAAGAGGCTCGTGATCATTGAAAAGGAAGAGAGGATTAACCCTACGTTATAGTTGTAGAAGACTGAGACATCTTGCTAAGGAATGCCCTGGTGGAATATCTAGTTGCCTATGTTGCAAATATTTGGACCATGAAGTATTGGATTTCCCTAGAATGATTTCTAAGCTTGAAAGAATGAATTTGAATGAAGAAAACCCTAAGGCAGCTCCAAAAATAGTCGAACCCCAGAAAGAATCTGAGAAGGTATTACTACAGATGAAAGACACCTTGAAGAACGAGCGACATTTTAGGTTATCAGAGATATTTAAAGAAAAAGAATGCATCGAAGTAATAATAGGGGACTTCGACATTGAATTTGTTCTTGATGAAGAAACACCAGTGAACATTATGCTAGAGAAAACTTGGGAAGCTATAGGAAGGCCTGCTATGATCCCTTCATTAAGAGGAATATGGATATTAAGAGGAAAACTGGTGAACCTATGTGGAAGGCTCACTCAGATATCTATGAATGCTAATGGAACTTCGATAGAGGAAGATTTTGAGATTATCAAGTTTATTGAGGATAACGCCCCGTTTACTATGTTACTTGAAAAACCTTGGATTGAGAGAGATCAAGCCAGAAAGAAGGAAGAGGAAAATGTTTTACAACAACAGAGACAAGATTTAATAGATTTCATGATGAGGAGGATCATGCAGTTGATTGAAGAATGAGAGAACAAATCAAAGTTATTTGACACCCGGAGCCCAGATGTCAAAGTTGCAAGAGAACTAGAGGACTCACAGAAGATTGTAGTATCTGTCTCAAATATAGAAGAAGTATTACCCCTGAGTCTTAGGAGAGAATCTCAGTAGTGCGAAGTGACTATGTCCAAGGAAAATAAGAATCAGAATGGGAAGAGAATCACTGAGACGAAGCTCACTGGAAAGAAGGCTAGGAAGCTAAGTAAAAAGAGAGCTAAGATTGACAGGCTACAGAATATTCCAAAGGGAACCTCGCAGGACAGAAAACTTGCATAAATTGAACTTCGATGAGATATCAAACCAGCGACATAGGCCACTTCACCGAGGCGAAGAAATATAGCCATTGGAAGCTTATATAACCGTTCAACTGCCGCTCTGAACGGGTCAAAAAGCATTGATGGTTCGCCACTAGACTGTTGGACCGTGCCATAATGGAAAGAACATGAGTTAATGATGCCTCATACCCGTTGCAAGCAGACCGTTGCTAAGTTTCTTACATAGTTCGCCGCACCACACACCAATAATAATTTTTGCTAACTAAGAATTTGAGCCCACAACCTGAGATTATTTTGCACTGTGATCATCACCTTGTTCCCATACCCTCCATTGCAGTCTTTGAATTCAGTTCACACCCGATCTAATTGACCCCAAGTTTGTATGTCAGATGACCTCAACGCCGCAGATAAAGTAGTCAGAGAATTTTTTATTGACTTAATGACTAAGAGAGTCATGTCGAAAAGAAGGATGTCTGCAGGTGTGCAAGCATCATCAACAGGAGGAGTCCAAGCTTCTCCCTCAACTGCTCGTGGAGAAAGAACTTCCAGAACCATGACAGAGACAAGAACAAAGCACAAAGATGAAATTACGAATGCCAAGATGATTCTGCGCATTTTTCCGACTTACCTACCACCTCTCAGCAGCGCCATCAATCATGACAGTGTCCCTCGAGACTTAGAGTATACTTTGATCATTGTGTACCTCCCAAAAGGGGTGTGTGCAGTTCGCACCGAACAAGATAAGCTCGTAGCATTGAAGTTTAGTGATTTCAACCTTGGTGACTGGAAGGCTTACAACATGCTTGCCCCGCACAAGTATCTAACTAGGACTAAAGGAAAGAATTCTAAGATCATCACGCAGTCATGGACCTAGAACCTCACGCAGTCCACACTGCTCAACATGATGAAGATTCCACACTTCGGACGACATCAGGAGGTGAATGCATGTGTAAAGTTACTACTGTTGTGCTATCATGGAGGATACCTATGTCTAAACCAATGCATCATTGTGGATTCGACCTTGATCAATCGGATCACAGGGCTTAGTATGCAAGGCCCTCACCCACAAGAGTTCTACCCTAGAAAGACCTTAAACCGAGCATTAGCGCAAAGAATTAAAGAAACTTATGGCGATGTCAAGAAGGGAACGCGAGGCTACAAGGTAGACTCTATACAGAGTGGTGCAGTGCGCCTTGCCTATCAGTTTATCGCGGGCAAGCTAGTTTGTAAGAATAGACCAACTCAAGTGACCAGATTTGTGGTCGACCTCGCAGGGAAGTTCATAGAGGGACTACAGATGAACTGGGTGCAGTACCTTGTCAATCAACTAGAGCTTGATTGCAGAGAAGCGCAATACCAAGGGTATGAGTTCCACTTTAGTTGGATTCTCATACTGATCACTTTCATTGTCTGGAAGCTACCAGAAGGCGCCACTTTCCCTGATATCAAACCCTTTGAACCACTAGTCGTGAAGTTCTGTACATTGTGGTATTCCAGCGACATGAACAAGCAGTGGCAGTCCAATGTCATCTTCCATGCCTATTACAACCAGTTGAATATCGCAATCTAGTCTACATCGCGCATCACCCCAAACACACTTCAAAGGTTTAGACCCTTAATGAAATTCAGCCTGGACCGCCAGTTCACCTATATTACAGTGCACGCTGATGAGCATAAACAATAGATCCAATCATATTACAAGTTGATAAAAGATGACTTGGAGGAGATTACTAAGGAATGGTTGGTGAACCTCCTTGTTCTAGCAGATCCCATAGAGACTCTCGATGTGGATAGCCCTGAAACTATGCCAGACACAACAGGACCAAGCAAGATGAAGAAATATGATAAAGTGCATGATGTTCATAGCACATTGGCGAAGACCACTTCGATCTCACCTGCGCAGGGAGTTGATGGTGGAGAGCTAGGTGGCAAAGAAGTCGAGAAAAAAAAAGGTGAATTTACTCTGCCTAGAGAGGAGGAGGATCCATCCAAGAAAAGGAAGGTTACCCCACCAAAGCCTTCGTCCCAGAAGAAATCTAGAGCCACCGGGACTACGTTTAAGACTACCCTCACCCCAAATGACTTTGAATTCTTAGTTGTTGTGTTGAATGACGCTTCACTGGAGATTGCAGAAAAGAAAGAAGCGAATCAGGAGGAGGTATTCAGCCGAATCAAGGGTGAACTTCAAGAGGTGTAGCAGGCACTACAATCCAACCACATAGTTTCTACTACGCCCTCTACAAGTGGAACAGAAGAACTAGGAGATGAGCCAGCCCAATTTCACTAGATCATCAATAAAGTTGAAGATCACCTTCGACAAGCTTAGGAAGAGACAATGCAAGCCACCCAAGCTTTGGTGTAGGCACGGGAAGATATGCTAGAACAATGTAGTAATGAAAAACAATAAAAAATAGCTCTTCAAGCAAATTCGGAGGAAGAGAAAGAAGCGCTAGAGCAAGACAAGGAATAGTTGCTTGCAGAAAAACTCGAAGCACAGGAACAGGTTCACAGAGCACTTCGCTCTGTGATAGTCATCGAAGTCTAGATAGAAGAACAGGTTCCATAGAAGGTGGCACAACTGGAAGGAGTGATCCAGTAGCTTCAGCAGTGCATCGCAGACCTGGAACTTCACACTGTGCCTGAGACTCCTCAAGAAATAAGAGATCTAAGAGAGGCAACTGTCTGCAGCGCAGTTGACCGATTAAAATACTTTTCCTTGGAATACAAGAAGATGACCTCTAGAAGTGCTCAGACATATGAAAACCTCACAGAAAATACAGAGTTACAGGCGTTAGAGTCGCAGCTCCAACACGCAAAGCAGTAAGAAGACACGTTACAAGCGCAACTGAAGGCCTTGTCACCAGTCGAGAGAATGAAGAGGTTTCCAGAGAAATGCACGACCCAGTAGAAGGTACACATGCTTTAGAGTAAATTAATGGAAGTCTCTCAACGACTTCAACCAGTACAAGAAAAGGCATGCCAACTATTCACCGAAGTTGAAAACCAAGGAGTAGAACTTGAACAGGTTGTGAGTACAGCGAAACAACACCTAGAGGGACCGGGCAGTGATGCACTCATCGAGGAGTTCACTGAGCTAGAGGCAGTCACACTACAACAATTCAAATAAGGTCGAGGCATTCAAGGTGGAATTTCTCAGACCAGAGTGACTCGGGACACGTCACAGGTGCAGGTTGGGGGCCTGTTGGCCCTTGACCAAGTTTTGAAGTTACTTGGTCATATTTGACCATTTTTGGGACTTCGACATCCTGTCGAAGATGGAGAGCTAGACGAAGCAGAGATCAAGGGATCTCGGCCCACTTTCAGGCCCCTTTTTTGGTTTTGGGACAATGTAATGGGAAAGGGATGTTGGCCTGTGGGTTTACCCACATTTAGGCCCACTTTTGTAATGTATAAATAAACCTCTAGGAATCTAGTAGAGGAGGATTGTATCTATGTGATGTAAGCTAAGTGCTAATATTCTATATAAGTTCTCTGTGCATGACTGTAGAAGGTTTACAGAGCTAAGTGCAAGTTGTTGTAGAAGTTATAGAAGGCTTTGTGATGTAAGCGCAAGGAAGAAGGATCTAGCGAGTTGCGTAGATTTTCTGTCCTATGCGAGGAAGGATTTTTTATGGCTTTGTGCCTGTAACCGATTGGAGATGCTAATAAAGAAGAAGAGTTGGTGGACATAGCCCCAGGGAAGGGGGTGAACCACGTAAATCTATGTGTTATGCTTTGTGCTTTGACTTAATGTGTTGTCCCTGCTTTTGCAAAATGCTTTGATATATTTAGATAGATCTACTTATGATTGGTGCTTCTTAGATATATGTGAATGCTAGATCTGACATGTATAAAGATGCTTAGTGCCGATCTACTGAATCTGATCTATTTTGTTGTTGCTAAGTGCTAAAATACCTTAGATCTAAGTAAACGTTGCGATGCTTTGTGCTATCTACGAAGTACAATAAGAGTTGAATATTGACGAATAATCGATGCTAAGTGTTCTGTAAGCAATATAATCACAGATCTGTGTCCCGTCTAAGGTTTTTGACACCTGAGTCTTGCAACCATCCCCGCCTCTACCTCGGGTGAGACTTCATCTGCTTCGCAGGTGTTGCCGAAAGGGTCGTTAGTTAGGGTTTTGTTGGTGCGTTTTTGTAGCATTGAACCTTGGGTCTTCCCCTGTGCCAACAATATTGATGCCTCTGATTTCCAAAGAGTATTATTTCTACTTTACCATATCTAGGAAGTTTTTCATTACTTTGATGCTCTTTTTTCTCTCAATCTACATGCTCCAACTGCATGCATCCTTCTATTCCTTCACTTTT
Organism: Picea sitchensis; assembly: GCA_010110895.2. Classification (NCBI taxonomy): domain Eukaryota; kingdom Viridiplantae; phylum Streptophyta; class Pinopsida; order Pinales; family Pinaceae; genus Picea; species Picea sitchensis. The sequence goes on along the minus strand of SNQJ01S0000681.1, from coordinate 93,210 downwards.
AGCTCTTCAGAATCAAGAATGTTGTATTACACAATTTGATCAATATGTATCCCTTTATCTAATTATAATACAATACCATTGTCTATACTATTGTCTGAAGGCTTATAAATATTTACAAGAAGATTCCTCTCACTGTAAAACAATATGTATAGGTGGCTATCTAGAAATCTCCCTAACAAGTTGATTCCTCTCACTCTAGAACTATATGTAAGGTGGATATCTAGAAACCTCTCTAACAAGATTCCTCTCACTCTCAACATCATATAAGGTGGAAATATAGAAAATCTCTTACAAAATCCCTCTCACTCATATCAACATATAAGGTGGAAATATAGAAATTTTACAGAGTCCCTCTCACTCTTATAATTTATAATGAGTGGCTTGCAAGCATTCTAATAGACTTTAGCAGAAATCTACATATGCATATTACATTTACAAATATACATATTTACAATGAAAGTTTTAGATGGTTTTCTCAAGGACTCCTTCCTCCCATTGTGCTAGGAGGAGTCTCACATCTTCCGATATTTGACAATGCCTCTGACATTGATGTTGAATATGGCATTGAATCTGAAGCTAAATCTAAGAAACAATTAGACCAAAGTATAGGTCTTCCCAGATACTTATATAACCTCTCCTTGCGAATACCAAGCACTATTGTTGTGTCTAGAGAAACTTCCCTTAAATACAAAAGTACCTGGCCATTCTAAAATGCGACTGCATAGCCTTCATCCTCAAATTCTGCAACATAGAGTAGGTTTACCTTTAAGTATGGAACATACAATATATGCTCTATTTTACATATCCATACCCTCTTATTATTTGTCTGGTGTTGGTTCCATATCCTACATAGCAATCTGCGTCAGAATCTGAGAAAGTCAGAAATACTTATCTCATCTCGGTCATGTGGAGAGATGAGCCACTATCCATGAACCATTCCTTGATGTTTTCATATATCACTTTTTCAAGACCAACCGTTAGGAAGTATTATTTCTCAAACCTTTCAGTAAGACCATTTACTTCATTTGGATATGATTCTTGTATTCTTGCAAGTGTCTTTACATATCTTATGTTTTTCTTCGAACATAAGTGTGGGTAAAGTGTCCATCACTTCTCAAGCTAATCTCCACTTTTACCATAATAAGGGCAGAGTGTCTTGTTCCCATATTGGAACCATGATCCCTTTTTATCATTCCCCCTTTTCATTTTCTTTGAGAAATGATCTTTACCTTTATCCTTCTTCTTGGAGGACTTGTCTTGTATAGACTGTTGGCCCTTGACCAAGTTGTGAGGATCCTTGGTCATGTTTGACCTACTTTTGGGACTTTGACAGAATCTCGAAGATGGAGTGCAAGTCGAAGCAGAGATCGCGAGATATTGACCCCTTTTTAGGGATTTTTGGGTTTTGGGATTATGTAACGGGAATGGGGATTTCAGCCCATGGGTTTACCCATGTTTAGGCCCATTTTTTAATGTATAAATAGATAGCTAGGCGATGTAGGAAGTAGTCGATCTATGTGATCGAAGAAAGGCCAGGGAGTGTGCTAAGTGATAGAGTTCGATATTTATGATCAAAGGAGGGACAAGTATGTGATGCTAAGTGCAAGTGGTAATTGTAATTTCTTTGTGCATACTGTGTGAGACTTGTAGAGATAAGTGCAAGTGATTGTAATAGACTGTGGAAGGATTTGTGCTATACTTCAGGGAAGGAGGATATAGCGAGGTGCGTAGATATCCTGTCCTCTACGAAGTAAGATATCATGGCTCTGTGCATCTAAAAGATTGATAGAAAGAAATAAAGAAGAAGAGTTGGTGGACGTAGCCCCAGGGTGGGGGTGAACCATGTATATCATGCATTGTGATAGCTATGTGTTGTATGGTTTTTCTCTTGTTTATGTGATTGAATGGTTAGTGCACTAGTGTATGCTTAGATAGATCTGATATGGTATCTTAGTGCTGAATAATGTGAATAAATGTTAGATTTTATCTATGTTGGTATGCTTAGTACTTGAATCTATTGGATCTGTATAAATACTGCGCTGATCTGTTATTAGGGTTTAGCTACACTGTAAACTAAGGATGAATTTTAAAAAACTGTGTCTGCTAAGTTCTTTGTTAAGGTGTTGTAATCACATATTTGTGTCCCAGCTAAGGTTGTAGACACTGGAGTCCTACAACCACCCCTGCCTCTACCTCGGGAGAGAATTCATCTGCTTCGCAGGTGTTTCTAAAAGGGCTAGTAGTTAGGATTTTTTTGGTGCGTTGTTGTAACATTGAACCCTTGGTCTGCCCCTATGCCAACAAATGGTTCCATTGTCGGGACCTGAAACTGTGATTGCTGGGAACTGAAGGAAAGAAAGAAAGATTTGTGCGTAGATCGGTTTCCTTAGTGAGGAGTATTCTAATTGACCTGTAAATATTTGTGATAAGAAGAGAAGTCATATCCGAAGAAAAGAGGTAATATATTGAAGTTGTGTGCTCTGAAAAAGGTAAGAATAGTGAATTTTTTTTCTGAAAGCTTTGTGCTCTGATAAAGGTAAGAATAGTGGAAATTTTTAGATCTAGAATCTTTGTGCTCTGTTTAAAGTAAGATTAGGGGAAATTTGTGTTTCAAGAGTATAGATCTAGGTATGTTTGATCAATGTTATCCTAGTCTGAAAACCAGGGCACAACTAGAAGAAAGAAGGTTTGATATGAGTAGATCTGATAGAAATAATGAAAGATAAGTTATTCCTATGCATAGAAATAATGTTTGGACTAACAAATGGATGCAGGGTCCTAGAAAGAATTTTTTTCAGGTTAGCTACTATGATCCTAGTGAGAAGTATAGGAAAGGATGGTGATCATTTAAAAAAAAAGAGGATTAACCCTTTGTTACAGTTTCACAAGACCGGGACATATTGCTAAGGAATGCCCTGGAAGAAGACCTAGTTGTCTTTGTTGTAAAGCTATGGACCATGAAGTTTTAGATTTCCCTAGAATGATTGCTAAGCTCGAAAGAATAAATATGAGACAAGAAAACCTTGAGGAAGGTCATGAAACTGAGACCATGGAAGAAACCCTAACAGAATCAGAGACTGTACTACTACAAATGAAAGAAACCCTAAATGATCACAGGGATATCAACTTATCAGGGATATTCAAATAAAAAGAATGCATAGAAGCAAGAATAGGATAATTTGACATAGACTGTGTTCTGGATGAGGAAACACAGGTAAATATCATGACAGAAAGAATTTGGGAAGATTTGGGAAAGCCTGATACGATTCCTTCATTAGGAGGAATATGATTATTTAGGGGAAAGTTGATAACCCTATGTGGAAGACTCACCCAATTATCTATGAGTTCTCATGGAGCTTCGACAGAGGAAGATTTTGAGGTTGTTAGATTCATTGAGAACAACTCTCCATTTGTTGAAAAGTCAACAAGAAACATGTGTCTAATTTATTTTTCCCTTAAATAAATTAGACAATAAATATTAATCTATTATTTCATTTATAACTAAGTGAGTTGGATTTGTAACGGAATCATAAGTGTAGTTAAGTGAGTTAAGATCAGTTGTACTAGTTGTAACTAAACATGCACTAGTGAGAGTTCAGTTAATCAGTGAACTCACATGCAACTGAAGATTCACCATGGTTAACTACATGCATGTCAGATCCAGTGGAGACCCAGTTGAGATAACAGGTGAAAGGGACAATTTGGCTATCAGTTGTGATTTGTTCACACATGCAGTAAATATGCTTATGAGCATGTGCAAACTAAGTAATTCGTGAAGAATTCAATTCATTGCGAGAATTTGAATTGCAGAGATTGTGCAGAGGAGGCGGGCTATCTGGACACGAAAATTGGCACATGTATTTGTTGATTTGTGTATGACAGTGTGAGACGATTGTATTGTATCGAGAGCTCTTGGATTAGAGTTTTGTATGAGATTGTTTCATGATTCATGATATACATAATATATGATAGTGGGGTTTTTAGATTTACGCTTTCCCGGTAAAACTTTTGTGTTGTATGTTATTGATATTTCACTTTGTGCTCATGGTTGTGATCGTGGTTTAATTTAATCCGCAAGAATAATAGTAGAAGCAATTACGTATTTAACAATAGAGGAAATTGTTAGATCAATAGAATCGCAGGAATACATTAATTTGTATCAAATTTTCTACATCGTATCGGAGCCATAGAGGCCACGGAACTACGGAAGTGAGGTGCGAACAAAATCGTGTTCTCGCAGGTCCCGTCTCTTGGAGGGTGAGAACTCTAGTACTAAAAACTATGCTCATTTTCAGGAACAATAATTCTCGCACCCTAGAAAAAGGCAGGGTGTGAACTTTATTGGCATTCTCGCAGGAAAATACACTAGCAGGGTGTGAACTCCCCTCACCCTACAGTGGAGTACAGTGTGAAAATCACAGGCAAGTTCGCAGGCAAATGTACTAGCAGGATGCGAACTTCCCTCACCCTACAGTGGATCAGGGTGCGAACTTCCCAGGCAAGTTCACAGGCTACACACGGGCAGGGTGTGAACTTCCCTCAGGCTACTCTCAGGTGGTGTGTGAACCTCCCAGGGAAGAGGGATTGCAGGAGTTGAGTTTTGGTGGTTGGATAACATTCGAATTTGCAAGATTTTCCTGGTGCGACAGCTGATTCAAGATCAAAAATGTCTTTCAATGGCTTGGTGTTGGAGTATGCACTTGAGGGAAACTCTAACTACATTTCTTGGAAGGAAAGGATGGAGGCAGTACTCGAAGACAATGGCTTGAAGGGTTACATTGACAACGATGTTACTAAGATGGATGTGACAGACACTGCAAATTTTGATGCATGGAAAAAGAAAGTGGCAAAGGCAAGGAGGATTCTGTTGGAGGGAGTACAAGACCACTGTTGGAGCCACCCTTGTTTTTCACCTCGCGCAATTTTTTAATTTTTTGATACTTGAGGTCTAAAGTTTGTTTTTATTTTCCTTCCGAAATCTTAAAAACTCTGAAACCTTGTCGCCTAGATAGCAACACTTTTTTTTCACTTTCAAAAAAGATCCATTTTTCGCAAGTATGTTTGCTCTTTTGTTTTATTTTGGGATATCGCAAGTCGTATAATTTAAATCGTTGAGTTCGAACGTCTCGAGTCACGAAACGGCGAAGTCGCTTTTATTTTCCGCCCAAAGCACTAACTAGGGTAAAAACATTTAACTTTTGGTTTGACGTTGTCGTGGTTTCGCGCCTCAGCGCTATCTTTTCGAAAATCATGAAGTCTGAAACTCCGACTCACGAAACCACGATGCTATTATAGTATGATTAATTAGTCACCTAATACAAGTTATCTTAACCCCAGTTAAGTCTTAAGTGTCGATTTCTCGCAGTTTCGTAACTCGGCATACTAATCCCCTGAAATTTTATCTTCAAAATTCCGAGTCATGATACCGCGAGTAAAATGATTAGGAAATTAATCATGCTTTAAATCACTATTATCTCTTAAATCAAAATCGGTACTCGCAGTCTCGCAAATTGAAAACTTAAAATGTTAAAGGGAAATCCCCGATGCAGCGAAAAGTGAGAAAGATCTTTAACGTTGCTATATTTTGAATAATTTAAATCATAACGAGATAGGTCCCGCGCATCGAGGCTTGCACATTTCCCGAGGAAAATTTTTGCTTTTCATACTCCGGCTGACTGGCAAGCCGCCAAACATTGATGACATTAATAGATGATTAGGGTAGATCTACGAATAAAGTAGATCGGATTTTTACACAATCAATGTGTTGGTAATTGCGATTGGACAGACTTATTACAGAGATTACAGAAGTTTCAAATATATACGGGAGTCTCATTTTGTTATAATGAAAACTTTTTTCATAAGCAAGCAAAACCCATCATTTTTGAATTTGGATTGACTTTTTCATGTATACGTAGGTTTATCATAGAAGAACGAAAAAGCAAGAAGAATTCATGGCTCTGCGGAGAGCGACGAAGGCAAATGTCGAAGTTACAAGCCAGAGTTCAGACAATGTCTCCGACACTTCACCCCGAAGTGTCGAATCGATTCCCGACTGGTCATATGTGTTCAATGCTCTGCAAGTAGAATTAGTTGATTACTCAGATGATTCTGACGGCAACGAAAGAGACGATTTACACACTAAGTATAAGATAGTTGTCCAGTCAGGGATGCACAGAATAGAAACCAGGCCCCGGTTGCTTCCTTACTATGACATGATCCGCTGGGCTTTGGATCATGTGGACCTGCCTACCAGAACAATTATGAATAGTYAGCGAGTGACTATCGGAACTTTYCGGCYCGAGCATTTACAAAGMATGTATAAGCTGCCCTCCACATCTRAATATACATACGGTGYGGATTTMTTGGAAGAATTCAAAAAGAAKGAGTGCATAGAATATGACAAAACTATGCCAGGTTTGATAAAGGATTGGGTTTCGCGCWCCGSGACATTCAGAGCGAATGACARGGGTGTGTATTCAATTGCTTYGCTAGAGCCACAATACAAGTATGTGGCCATGATGACATGTCRTCTGTTCGGGTGAGAAGATACCTCRCATTTCTATGTTTCTTGGGTGCCTCTCATATTTCGGGTCGCTGAAGGTTTCTCTTTCAATTRGGCGAAGATGCTCTCAGATAGCTTGGCCAACAGGATCATAGAGTATCGRGAGAAAAARKYAGGTGGGAAACCCTCARYGTTYTACATGTCGRCATATATCATGGATGMAATATRTTCCATGAMGCCTTTCCCCTTGATGAATTGSGCTTGGAMTCCAACCSAAGAAAAACYAGTGCACGAATATCATGATAAATTATGGGAAAATAAAGCTGGAAAGTTCCCATATGAGATTTTCAATTGGGTGATGGTGCCCCTGCACATCAATATTTTTGGTCACTCGCCACCTCGCATATCGGATAGCGTTTCAAAAGTTTTGAGTGGCATCGCAGATTGGTATGTTGAAGCAGAGTTCTCATACATCAGATTTTTTGGGGCTTCTGTTCCCCCTCATGCGCTACCTTTGTTCATTCCCGATAAACTAGCTTGTCGTGAAGTTGCATGGAAAACAGTAATCGGGGGCATAGGCAAGGATCTCAAGGGCTATTCAAAGAAGGTATGGCCTTCTTTTCCCATTCGAATGAATTCATATTCTTTGTTAGATTTTGGGCATGCCAAAGCCGAGGCTGCTGCCCTGGAGGACCTAAAGTTGGCCTCCATTGAGATTAAAAAACATGATCCACAGAAAGTCGTAAGCAATCATCTGGCTCATGTTGGGCTTAAGAGATTCGAACATGAGAATTCCCCCTCGGACGACATTTTCCGAGGAGAGAAATCTTATGAAGAGGTGTTAGCCCGGATCTAATCACTAACACTCGAAGACGCAACAACTGTGTTAAGATTCCAAGAGCATAGGAGAAGATGTCTTCCCACTGTGTTGGGAGGGTTGGCCATTACCGAGACAAAAGAAAAGAATGTTGAAGATTCTACAGAGGTAATATCTATCCCTGGACAACAACCTGAGGAGGAGCAAACGAGTAATCCCGAAACAAAGGAAAGGACTCCAGATCCTCCGAGCAAACAGATTTCAGAGGCTGAGGGAATGACTCTAGACCTGCCAAGAAAAGAGAGTTCATAGGTTGAAGGAAAAATTCCAGACACACCGAAAAAGCAGATAGAAGAGACTGAAAAAGAAGCCCCAATTACACCAAAAGAACAGAACCCTGTCAACACTCCAACAGAATCAACAAAGCAAATAGGAAAACCCATCTCCTTTGTCACACCCTTGCAGTCGTCACAGGGAGACGTTAGCGAGGGATGGATATTTGGTGAAGAACTGAGACCTATAAGGGCAGAGGAACTCCCTCCTAATGAGTTCTTTTTTGGCAAAAAGAGAAAAGCTGTAGTGAAGCGAGAATTTTATCAAGAAGGAGAGTCCAGTGTCAAAAAACACAAAATCATGACAGATGGAAAGAGAAAGAAAAATGACAATCTTGCTACTGAAATCGCTGGAACACTGGGCACCTACGATTCGGCAAATCAATTCTCGGTTGGGCAGATGAATCTCCAATTGAAAATAAAGAATCGCCTCATCAGGACCCTCGAGGCCAGGTTGGCTACAGCCACAGAAAATGCCAAGGGTCAGGCCAACATAGAGATGGAACAGGCTAGATTGGCGGATAAAAATGAGATAGAAACGCTCAAAGTCAAGCTGGAGCAAGCACATTCGGTGATCCGAGAAGGTCGGGTGCAGGCTGATCAGCAGAAGAATATGATCACAGAGCTACAGGCTCAAGTAGAGGTTGCTGAAAGAAAAATGATCGATGTCGCGGGGTTTAAATCCCGAGCGATTGATATCAGAGGCAGGATCTCTTTTGTACAGCAGAATCTGTTGGGCAAGGTTAGAGTAATTCAAGAAGATTGTCTGTTGATGCATCAGATTTTCGAGAATATGACCGCCAGAGAAAAGAAAGCCGAAGCTGCTCGGGTATCTTTTCAAGAGGCAGTGATAGCTACCAACAACAGGTTTTCCACGGATTCTCCAGGGCTCACCATCGCAGAACAAACAAGAGGTAATATTTTGTTAAAATATTGGGAACATAATATTGCCTTGAGCAAGGAACAAGCTCAAAAAGTAACCTGTTCGTTAGAATAAGCCTTCACTTCCATAAATGGCGAGCTGCTAGAAATGGAGAATGGAGGTGACTCAGAGACGCCGAGGCAAATGAACGTAGGACAGATCTCCCTCGATCTAAAGGAAAAGAATGAAAGAGATTCGGTGCATATCTCTAATATGGATAGGGTAGATATGACTCAAGTTGATAAACATTTGATTCAACCAAGCGCACAACTCAGCGCTCTTCACATCATTGATGCACAAATAGGTAATAAACTTCCACAGTTGGCTCGAGAGTGCTATTTTTCCGAGGCCAGCTGTCAAGCAGAGCCGTCACAGCTTGTATCCCAGTTCGTGGAAAGATGTAGGATATGCACTGAATCCATGCAAAGACAAGCACCTGGCCCTTTTTGAAAATAAAGTAGAAGAGATGGAGTGATTTTCGTTCCTCACAGCTGCCAAGCGAACCTTCACAGCTTGTATCCAGTTTATGGATAGATGTATAATATGCATTGAATCACGTAAAAGCAAGCAGCTGGCACTTTTTTAAAATAGGAGTAGGGAAGGGAAAATTTGTATAAATAGATCACCAAAAGAAGAACCAAGGGCTGGACTTTTGGGGGAAATATTGTAATAGAGTTTTGCATTGGAGAAGTAAATAGAAGAAAATTCGAAGATTCCCAATTCCTTCACGACTTTGTTGCAAGTTTGTTTCGTTATGTTTCTTGTTTCATTTCATTTCACTCTTCATAATTGATGTGTATCACTATAATTTAGTACGACCACTACTATAGTGAAAGGATTTCAGTTTTCTGTAATCGTTTCTTGTCTTTCCTCTGCACCAGCTATTAGCGGGTGTAAGACCAATTTACATTTACAGAATTTCATATTTATTTACACCATGTCAATTATCTCTATGTCGATTTCTTTTTCTGTGTATGTGTGAGTTTTCTATTGACAGTAATCTTACGCTATCTACAGCTAAACGTCTTTCTCTCACCCCACATCTTTTTTACAAAAAATAACACAGTTACGGGAAAGGGCCCTCAGTTTGCATTCTTTTTTCGTTCTTCGTGCAAAAAACTTTCTCTTTATTTTAATCAAATTGAAACAGCATTGAAATATTTTGTTTAAATCATTTCCATATTGGTACTATTCCTCAATGACTGTTCCTGCAACAACTCAACCAAATATTCCACCCAGACTATCCAACCAAATACATATCGCTTTAAATCTTTTTGACATAATCCTTAAAACTGCGAACACCTGGGAGGAATTGGAACTTTCATGGGCATCCATTGAACAAGATATCACTACCCAGGAACAGTTGGAAGCTAGACAACGAGAACGTAGAAATCCTCATTAGTTTCCCATACCGAAGGTTAGTATAATCTTCTATCAACCTTTAGTATACTTTCAGATGCCTTGACACTGTACTTCAAAGCCTTAAGTATAGACTCAGGAACAACAACCACATTGTCTCAAGTCTCTATGGGAAAACCACACCATATGCAATGTGGAAGGTTTTGACAGATCTGTTCCAAAACAGTAGCGACTATAGGAAATTGGCGCTCAAAGATAAACTTAGGAAGATCAAGATGGAGAAAGGCGACACCATTCCAAAATATCTCACGAAGTTTGTACAATGTCGGGATGAGCTTGGAAGTGTGGGAATAAAAGTCATTGCTGATGATTTGGTGAGCTTGGCGCTCCTAGGGATTCCTAAGAGTTAGCATAGTTATCAAGACTTTGTTAATGGAAGGGAAACATTGCTAGATTGGGAACGACTGTGGTCGGATCTAGTGCAAGAGGAGGTCAGGTGGAACAACAGAGATGGATCTTCATCAAAGCGTGATGATGAAGAGGATTTTGCTTTGACTGCCAAGGCAAGGAAAGGGAAAGGGAAGAAATTCCAATCAAAATCCGAGTCTAAAGTCAAGAAGCTGGATTTGTCCAAAGTGAAGTGTTTTCACTGTCATGAACATGGGCATCTGGCTACTAATTGTTTGCAGAAGAAGAAGAACAAGATGATTGGTGGATTTTCAACTGGTGAGGCTCTTGTCTCACAATTTGAGCTTGACTTCGCTTTGATCGCATGCATGGCATCAAGTGCATCAGGATCGGTGTGGTATTTGGATAGTGGCGCTTCATTCCACATGACGGGAGATAAAGAGTCTTTCATTGACTTGGAGGAGAAAGATCTCAGAATGCATATAGAGATGGGCGATGATGGACGATATAGTGCAACTGGTATTGGTACCATTACCTTTCAGAGGGAGTCAGGTAAACCATTTCAATTGAAAAATGTTATGCATGTTCCAGATCTAAAGAAAAACTTGGTCTCAGTCACAATGTTGGAGGACATAGGCTATGATGTTGTTTTTAGCAGTGGTAAAGCCTACCTGCGACATAAAGAAACAGGTCAAGTCAAGAAGATAGGGATTCGAGTTAAGAATCTCTACATGTTGGAGGTAGATGGCTGCAATGCCATGATAGGCAAGGCAGAAAAAGTGGTGATCCGGGATGAGGGTGAATTATGGCACAGGAGATTAGGCCATCTTCATCATGGAGCCTTGAAGATCATGAAGCAAATATCTACTAGACTTCCAAGGGGAACACTTGCTCAGTCAGATCAGTGCAAGGGGTGCACCCTGGGGAAGTATGTAAAGTCCACATTTCATGAAAAGGAGAACTGTGCTTCAGTGATCCTGGAGAGAATTCACATGGATGTGTGTGGACCATTCTCAGTTGCTTCAACAACAAAACATAGGTATTATGTTATTTTTTTTGATGACTTTTCTCGTAAATGATGGATATTCTTCATGCAGAAGAAGGATCAAACATTCTCAAAGTTCTGTGAGTTTAAAGCATTGGTGGAGAAAGAGTCGGGGAAGCAAGTGAAGGCTCTAAGGAGCGATAATGGTGGAGAATACATCTCTAATGAATTCAAAGACTTCTGCAGCAAAGAAGGAATTCTAAGAGAACTCATAACGCCTCATAACCCATAGCAAAATGGGGTCGCTGAGAGAAAGAACAGAACGATCGTGGGTGTAGCACGAGCGATGTTGCATGATCAGGACCTACCAATGCATTTGTGGGCAGAAGCATGCAATAATGCAGTTTATGTGCAGAACCATTGTCCGCATAGAGTACTTGGCATGAGTACACCTGAAGAAGCTTTTACTGGTAATAAACCTGATGTTTCTCATTTTAAAAATTTTGGCTCATCTGTTTATGTGCATGTGACCAAGGATGCCAGGAAGAAGCTGGAACCGACTGCTAAAGTTGGGATATTTGTGGGGTACACAGAAACACCCCATAATTATCGTGTGTATTTTTCGAACAGTAAGATGACTGTTATGTGATGGGATATAAAATTCGATGGGGGGAAAGCCATGCGGTTGTCGCTTGAGAGGGATCTAGACTTGCATGTAGAAGAGGAACTATTGGTTCCCAAGGATGAGTCTCAAGATGTGGATAAACCACATGAAGAGGTTCATGGAGTGGAGGAAACCACTCAAGTAGATCCATCCATCAAAAATGGCAGAAAGCGCACCATGGAAGCTGATAGATTGAGACTAGATGTTGCATAGAATATAGGAGCCCCTATTTCACAGCTCAAACAGAGATAGTCTCCTGATCGATTTGTTGGATACATGGATCTCATGAGAAAATGTATTGTGCCTGAACCATCTTCCTTTCATGAAGTAGTGAAGGACCCCACTTGGGTTGATGCTATGGTAGAGGAGTATGACTCCATTGTCAAAAATAGTGCATGGGAAATTGTCCCAAGACCGATTGATAAATCAGTGGTATGTTCGAGATGGATCTACAAGGTAAAGCAAGCTGCTGATGGGAGTGTGGAGAAATACAAGGCTAGGTTTGTGGTCGATGGCTTCTCACAGATCAAGGGGATAGATTATGGTGAGACCTTTGCACCTGTCGCAAGGTACTCTTCCATAAGATCCATCCTTTCACTCTCAGCGCAGATGGGCTGGCCCATTCATCAGATGCATGTAAAAACTGCATTCCTCAATGAGATCATTGAGGAAGAAGTTTACATTGAACAACCAGAAGGTTTTGAGACCTTTGACAGAGAGTCGCATGTGTACAGACTCAAGAGAGCATTGTATGGGCTGAAGCAAGCACGTCGTGCTTGGTACACTCGGATAGACAACTATTTCACCGGATTGGGCTTCACCAAAAGTGAAGCGGATGCAAACCTATACCAAATTGTGGTGGAGGGTAAGCTTTTAATCATTGTGATTTATGTTGATGATTTAATATTGACTGGTGATGAGTAACTGATACACTCATGCAAGGAGGACCTTGCAAACGAGTTTGAGATGAAGGATTTGGGACTTCTTCATTATTTCCTTGGTTTGGAAATATGGTAGCGAGATGAACTTTTTGTGTCTCAAGGAAAGTATGCAAGGGAGATACTGGGTAAGTTTCACATGGAGGGCTGCAAACCCATCGATACTCCTCTTCCAGGAAACTGGAGGAAAGAGGATGCTACTTCTGGAGAAGTAGTGGATGCTACTGTCTATCGACAGTTAGTGGGTTCGCTAATGTATTTAGTGAATACGAGACTGGACATTTGCTATGTGGTTAACCAGCTAAGTCAAGCGATGGTTAAGCCTACCAAACTCTTTTTGAAGGCGGGTAAGCATGTCCTGAGATATCTGAAGGGAACATATGAGTATGGATTATGGTACAGACAGACGAATGAGGTGAAGTTGCATGGCTTCACGGATGCAAATTGGGCGAGCATCCCAACGGACAGAAAGAGCACATCAGGGGGGATCTTTAGTATCAGATCTATAGTTGTTTCTTGTTACAACAGGAAACATAGATCCATGGAACTTAGTTCAGCAGAAGCGGAATACATGGTAGTGAGCCAAGCTGCATGTGAGGCTATCTGGATGAGGAAGATCTTGGTTGGCTTGTTTGGTTCTTATTTAGATCCGCCAGTGATTTATTGTGATAATCATAATTGCATTAAACTCTCAATTAATCATGTGTTTCATGACAGATCTAAGCACATAGATATCCGGTATCATCATCTCAGAGATTGTGTGCAACGAAAGATCATGTTGCTTCAATACATTCCTACGGAAGATCAGGATGAAAACATTCTGACGAAGGCACTCACCAGGAGCAAATTCGAATATCATAGAGACAGGATTGGGGTGAAGGATAATCCCTTTCTTGTTGAGAGGGAGTGTTGAAAAGTCAACAAGAAACATGTGTCTAATTTATTTTCCCTTTAAATAAATTAGACAATAAATATTAATCTATTGTTTCATTCATAACCGAGTGAGTTGGATTTGTAACAGAATCATAAGTGTAGTTAAGTGAGTTAAGATCAGTTGTACTAGTTGTAACTAAACATGCACTAGTGAGAGTTCAGTTAATCATTGAACTCACATGCAACTGAAGATTCACCACGGTTAACTACATGCATGTCAGATCCAATGGAGACCCAGTTGAGATAACAGGTGAAAGGGACAGTTTGGCTATCAGTTGTGATTTGTTCACACATGCAGTGAATATGCTTATGAGCATGTGAAAACTAAGTAATTCGTGAAGAATTCAATTCATTGAGAGAATTCGAATTGCAGAGATTGTGCAGAGGAGGCAGGTTATCTGGACACGGAAATTGGCACATGTATTTGTTGATTTGTGTATGACAGTGTGAGACGATTGTATTGTACTGAGAGCTCTTGGATTAGAGTTTTGTATGAGATTGTTTCATGATTCATGAAATAAATAATATATGATAGTGGGGTTTTTAGCTTTACACTTTCACGGTAAAACTTTTGTGTTGTGTGTTATTGATATTTCACTTTGTGCTCATGGTTGTGATCGTGGTTTAATTTAATCCACAAGAATAATAGTAGAAGCAATTATGTATTTAACAGTAGCGAAAATTGTTAGATCAGGAGAATCATAGGAATACATTAATTTGTATCGAAATTTCTACACCATTTACTATGTTATTAGGAAAAACCTGGATCGAGAAAGATCAAACCAGAATAAAAGAAGAGGAGGCCCTAGAACATAAAAAGCAGGAATTAAAAGATTTCATGACTAGGAAGATCGCACACTTGATTGCAGAACAAGAGAACAGATCGAATCTACTTAGAACTAGAAGCATGGATCACGACGTTGAAAGAACAAAACAAGATTCACAAACGAGTAGACCACCTACCCCAGACAGATAAGAAGTATTTCCCTTGAGTCCTATGAAAGAATCTCAACAATGCGAAGATGATATGCCAAAAGAAGACAAGAATTAGAATGGAAAAAGGAATACCAAGACGAAGATCACCGGGAAGAAGGCTAGAAAACTCAGCAAGAAGAGATCAAAGGTCGAAAAGTTACAGAAGGGCCCAGAGGGAACTTCGCGAAAGCGAGAGTTGCAAAATTGTAACTTCGTCGAAATATCAAAACAACGCTCCATGAAACTTCGCCATGGCGAAGTGATATGACTGTTGGAAGCATTATAACCATTGGAACGACATTTCAGAATGGTTAGAACAACAGTTATGAACAAAAATCTCACCATCGGACTGTAGGGACCACGCCGCAACGAACATAGCTGCATTGATGGAAAACTTTTTATCCCTTGGAGAGATCTGTTACATCGTGTCTACTTAGTCCATCGACTGTTGCACCAAGAAAATTTTTGAGAATTGTATCAAAGCTAACAAGAGAACCCATTCCTACTGCGTTGTGCTTAGTAAGATCGATACAGATTCTATTTCTTTGAGCACTCATCCATCCACCCGAGTTTTTCAATCAAGAGCGTGCATGTCGGACAAGCTCAACGTTGTGGAGAAGTCATTTAAGGAAGTTTTAATTGATATGATGGCCGAGAGAGTGATGTCTACAAGAATTCAAGATTCATCGATGTGAGGAGTGAAAGCCTCTTCGTTGACTACTCGTGGATCTAGACCATCCCGACCAAAAACAGAGAAGAGAACCAAGCATAGAGATGATCTAGAAAACACGAAGTTAATCCTGACCATCTTACCTGACTACATCCTGCCTCTGGTCGATGCAGTGAGTCATGATAGTGTCCTGAGGAACTTTGATTACACCATGGTTACTGCGTACCTCCAAAAGGGGATACGTCCAGTCAGAACAAAGCAATATAATATCGTGATGTTGAAGTTCAGCGACTTCAACCTACGAGACCGCAAGAATTACAACATGCTTTCTCCTTACAAGTACCTAACCAGGATGAAGGGGAAGAAATAAAAAATAATCCCCCTGCCATGGACTATGAACCTTGTGCAGACCACCCTCTTGAACGTGATGAAGATCCCACACTATTGGCCCTTGACCAAGTTGTGAGGATCCTTGGTCATGTTTGACCTACTTTTGGGACTTCGATAGGCTGTCGAAGATAGAGTGCAAGTCAAAGAAGAGATCATAGGATCTCAGCCTCTTTTTAGGGATTTTTGGGTTTTGAGATTATGTAACGGGAATAGGGATGTCGGCCCATGGGTTTACCCATGTTTAGGCCCATTTTTTAATGTATAAATAGAAATATAGGCGATGTAAGAAAATACCCGTACCTGAGTGCTAGTACTAGCTATGTGTAAGAAGATGTGATTAAGACTTGCAGATTTAAGTGCAAGTCATATGTAGTTCTTTGTGCACAGACTGTGTGAGACTTACAGAGCTAAGTGCAAGCAATTGTAAGAGATCTTGGAAGGCTTTGTGCTACAATACAGGGAAGGAAGATCTAGCGAGGTGCACAGATCTCCTTTCTTCTGCGGAGTAAGATATCATGGCTTTGTGCATGTAGAAGATTGACATAAAGAAATAAGGAAGTAGAGTTGGTGGGCATAGCCCCGGGGTGGGGGTGAACCATGTATATATTGTGCTTTGGTTGCTATGTGATTTATGGTTGTTCTCTTGTTTATGTGGTTAAATGCTTAGTGATTTGATGTATGTTAGATGAATCTGATATGGTATCTTAGTGTTGAATAATGTGAATAAATGCTAGATCTGGTCTATGTTGGTATGATTAGTACTTGAACTTATTGGATTTGTATAAATACTGCGTTGATTTGTTGTTAGGGTTTAGATGCGTTGTAAACTAAGGTGGAATATTAACAAATTGTGTCTGCTAAGTGCTTTGTTAAGGTGTTGTAATCACAGATCTGTGTCCTGGCTAAGGTTGCAGACATTGGAGTCCTGCAACCACCCCTGCCTCTACCTCGGGAGAGACTTCATCTGCTTCGTAGGTGTTGCCGAAAGGGTTGGTAGTTAGGGTTTTGTTGGTGAGTTGTTGTAGCATTGAACCCTGGGTCTACCCCTGTGCCAACAAATGGTCCTGTTGCCGGGACCTGGAACTGTGATTGATGGGAACTGAAGGAATGAAAGAAAGATCTGTGCGTAGATCTGTTGCCTTAGTGCACAGTATTCGAATTGAACTGTAAATATTTGTGCTAAGAAGAGAAGTCAGATCTGAAGAAAAGAGGTAAGATCTTGAATCTTTGTGCTCTGAAAAAGATAAGAATAGTGAAATATTTTTCTGAAAGCTTTGTGCTCTGATAAAGGTAAGAATAGTGAAATTTTTTAGACCTGGAAGCTTTGTGCTCTGCTGAAAGTAATATTAGTGGAAATTTTGTTTCAAGAGTATGGATCTATGTATGTTTGATAAATGTTACCCTAGTCTGAAAAATAGGGCACAGTTAGTAAAGAGAAGGTTTGATATGAGTAGATCTGATAGAAATAATTAAATATATGTTATTCCTATGCATAGAAAGAATTTTTGGACAAACAAATGGATGCAGCATCCCATAAAGTATTTTTTTCAGGTTAGCTACTATCATCCTAGTGCACAGTACAGGAAAGGATGGGGATCATTTAAGAAAAAAAGAGGATTAACCCTTTGTTACAGTTGCAAAATACTGGGACATCTTGCTAAGGAATGCCCTGGTAGAAGACGTAGTTGTCTTTGTTGTAAATCTATGGACCATGAAGTTTTAGATTTCCCTAGAATGATTGCTAAGATTGAAAAAATGAATATCGAACAAGCAAACCCTGAGAAAATCCAAGAGACTAAGACTATGGTAGAACCTCATAAAGAATCGGAGACTATACTATTACAGATGAAAGAAACCCTGAACAATCACAGAGATATAAACTTGTTAGAGATATTCAAAGAAAAAGAATGCATAGAACAAATAATAGGACACTTAGACATAGAATGTGTTCTGGATGAGGAAACATAGGTAAATATCATGACACAAAGAACTTGGGGAGCTTTGGGAAAGCCTAATACGATTCCTTCATTGGGAGGAATAGGATTACTCAGGGGAAAGTTGAAAAACCTATGTGGAAGACTCGCCCAAGTATCTATGAGTTCTCATGGAGCTTCGACAGAGGAATATTTTGAGGTTTTTATATTCATTGAGAATATAGCTCCATTTAATATGTTATTAGGAAAAATATGGATCGAGAAAGATCAAACTAGAAGAAAAGAAGAGGAGTCCCTAGAACAGAAAAAGCAGGAATTAAAAGATTTCATGACTAGGAAGATAACACACTTGATTGCAGAAAAGGAGAACATACCGAAGCTACTAAGAACCAGAAACTTGGATCACGAAGCTGAAAGAACACAAGAATATTCACAGATGAGTAGAGAACCTACTCTAGATGGAGAAGCAATATTACTCTCTGATCCTATGAAAGAATCTCAACTGTGCGAAGCTGCTATGCCAAAAGAAGACAAGAATCAGAATGGAAAGAGGAATACTGAAACAAAGATAATTGGGAAGAAGGCTAGAAAACTCAGCAAGAAGAGAGAAAAGGTCAAAAAGTTGCAGAAGGGCCTAGAGGGAACTTCGCGGAAGGAAGAGTTGCAAAATTAAAACTTCTCTGGGATATCAGAATAATGCCCCATGGAACTTCGCCATGGCGAAGAGATATGACCGTTGGAAGCATTATAACCATTGGACCGACATTCCAAAATGGTTAGAACAACAATTATGACCAGAAATCTCGCCATCGGACCGTTGGGACTGCGTCACAATAGACAGAATTGCATTGATGGAAAACTTCTTATCCGTTGGAGAGATCCGTTACATTGTGTCTACTTAATCCATTGATTGTTGCACCAAGAACACTTTTGTGAATTGTATCAGAGCTAACAAGAGAAACCATTTCTACCACAATGTGCTTAGTAAGATCAATACAGATTCTATTGCTTTGAGCACTCATCCATCCACCCAAGTTTTCCGATTGAGAGCGTACATGTCGAACGAGCTCAGTGCTATAGAGAAGTCAGTTGAGGAAGTTTTAATTGATATGATGGCCGAAAGAGTGATGTGCAAAAGAGTTCAAGCTTCATCGACATGAGGAGTGAAAGCCTCTTCGTCGACTGCTCATAGATCCGGACCATCCCGACCAGCAGCAGATAAGAGAACCAAGCACAGAGATAATCTAGAAAACGCGAAGTTAATCCCAACAATCTTACCCAACTACATCCCGCCTCTGTCTGGCATGGTGATTCATGACAATTTCCCGAGGGACTTTGATTACACCATGGTTACTGCATACCTCCCGAAGGGGATACGTGCAGTCAGAACACAACAATATAATATCACAACGTTGAAGTTCAACGACTTCAACCTAGGTGACCGCAAGAATTATAGCATGCTTTCTCCTTAGAAGTATTTGACCAAGATGAAGGGGAAGAACTCAAAAATAATCCCTCAGTCATGGAATATGAACCTCGCACAGTCCACCCTCTTGAATGTGATGAAGATCCCACACTTTGGAACGCACTAGGAGGTTAACGAGTGTGTTAATATCCTTCTCTCATATTACCATGGTGGCTACCTATGGCTAGATATATGTATCACAATCGATCCAACATTGATCCATAAGATCACCGGATTGAGCATGCAAGGACCTAAATCGCAAGACTTCTACCCAGGGAAGGCTTCCGATCGCGCCCTGGCACAAAGAATTAAGGAAACTTATGACGATGTAGAAAATGGAATGCGAGGATACAAGGTAGCTTCCATATAGAATGGCGTAGTGTGCCTGGCCTACCAGCTAATCACAAGGAAGTGCATAGAAGGCTTACAAATGAACTGGGTGAAGTACTTGGTCAACTAGCTAGAATTAGATTGCCGCGAAGCTCAGGATCAGGGCTATGAGTTCCACTTCAGTTGGCTCCTGATCATCATCACATTTACCACTTGGGAAATTTCGGAAGGTGATACCTTCCCAGACATCAAACCGTTCGAGTTGCTCACTGTGAATTTCACCACGCTTTGGTACTTGAGCGATATGGGAAAACAGTGGCAGTCAAACATGGTCTTTCATACCTATTATCTCCAACTGAAGAGGTCTATCAAAGTTTCCCTCGTATGACTCCGAACACCCTGCATCGATACCAACCCCTCATGAAGTTTCACGCATATCGACACTTCATTTATATCACCGCACACGCAGATGAGCACAGAGAAGAGATTCAATTGTACTACAATTCCACAGAGGAGGACCTTGAAGAGATCACCAAGGATTGGTCAGCATAACTCCTCATCCCCACAAACCCCGCAGAAATGTCAGACCCTAAACTAATCGGCATCCCTGAGACCACTCATGAAGCAAAGGATCGACTTTGACCCAGTAGAAGGAAGAAGACCGAAGAGGTCCAAAACGTGAGAAGCACATTGGAAGGAACTTCTTCAGTATCACCTAGACAAGGGGGTGATGACGAAGTAGAAGAGACAAATGGAAAAGAAGACCAACAAAAGGAAGGCAAATTAACACCACATAGGGACCCTACTCATGAGGCTGATCCCTTGAAGAAAAGGAAGGTTTCTCCCATGAAACCCACTTCCTGAAAGAAATCCAGAGCCACCTTGACTGAGATGCAGACTGTTCTCACTGTGGATGACTTCGACTTTATCATCGCAGTTGTAGCAGATGCCTCACAGGACATTTTGTAGAAACATTAAGCCAAGAAGGAGGAGATGTATGATAGAATCGAGGTTGAACTCATAGGGGTACAACAGGCTCTTCAATTCAGCCGCACAGTATCCACTGTGCCCCCACCATCATAAGCACCTGAGTTGGGAGATGAGCCTACCCAACTCCATAGACTAGTTGATGCGACTGAAGCTCGCCTATGTCACACACAGGAAGAAATCGAACATGCCAGAAAGGCCCTAAAGAAAGTACAAAAATAATTCATAGAGAAACATCGAGTTACCCAACAAGAGAAGGTTTCCATCCAAACTAAGCTTGAATAAGAGAAAGTGAAAATCCAACAAGAGAAAGAGCAGTTTCTCTCAGAGCAGGTGGGAATAAAAGAAGCAATCAGTAGAGCACTTCTCTCTGTCACAGGCTTAGAGAAAAAGGAAGAAGACCCAGTGGAACATCAAGTAGATCATCTTGCGGAAGCTATCCAACAGCCTCAACAAAGAATGGTAGATCTCAATCTACGAACAGTGCCAAGTACCCCGTAGGACGTATGAGATCAAAGAGAAGCCACTGTCCAGAGCATCGTCGATAGGATTAGAGCACTCTCTCTGGAATGAAAATAGCTAAGTCCTCGCAGCGCACAGAATTATGAGCGACTCACTGAAAGATACCGAGTTGAAGGTACTGCAGTCACAACTCCAGGAGGCAAAGCAGCAAGCAACAACAGTACATGCGCAGTTGAAGCTCCGGTTAGCAGTTGAAAGTATGAAGCAATCCCAAGAACAACGCACTGCTCAACAAAACCATTCAGAGAAAATTCATGGAAGTGAATCAAAGGATCCAACCAATTCAAGACAAAGCTTTCCAACTGTTTGAGGAGATTGAAGGCCAAGATGCAGAATTGGACCAAGTAGTTGTTGCAGTCGAACAACGTTTAGAGAGACCTATCAACAAAGAATTCATCCAAGAGTTCGTCGAGCAGGAGGACCTGTAGTGATTAAGGTGTTGTAATCACAGATCTGTGTCCCCTCTAAGGTTGTAGACATTGAATTCTTGCAACCACCCCTACCTCTACCTCGGGTGAGACTTCATTTGCTTCGTAGGTGTTGCTGAAAGGGCCGGTAGTTAGCGTTTTGTTGGTGCCCTGTTGTAGCATTGAACCCTGGGTCTGACCCTGTGCCAACACACACTTTAGAAGGCACCAGGAGGTTAATTCCTGTGTTAATATCCTCCTCTCATGTTACCATGGCGGCTACCTATGGCTAGATAGACGCATTATAGTCGATCTGACGTTGATCCATAGGATCACCAGATTGAGCATGCAAGGACCTAACCCACAAGAATTCTACCCAGGGAAGGCTTCCGACCATGCCCTAGCACAAACAATTAAGGACACTTACGATGATGTAGAAAAGGGAACGCAAGGCTACAAGGTAGCTTCCATAAAAAATGGTGTAGTTCGCCTGGCCCACCAACTGATCACAGGAAAGCTAGTGAGGAAGAACCGACCTACTCAAGTCACAGGATTCATTATTGACCTAGTCGAGAAATGTATAGAAGTACTAAAAATGAATTGGGAGAAGTACTTGGTTAACCGGATCGAATTGGATTGCCGCGAAGCTCAGGATCAGGGCTATGAGTTCCACTTTAGCTGGCTCCTGATACTCATCGCATTTACCGCTTGGGAAATGCCGAAAGGTGTGACCTTCCCATAAATTACACCGTTTGATCCATTCACTGCGACGTTCACCACGCTTTGGTACTCGAGCGATATGGGAAAATAGTGGTAGTTGAAAGCGGTATTTCATACCTATTATGTCCAACTGAAGAGGGCTATCGAAGTTGTCCCTTGCATGACACCGAACACCCTACATCAGTTCTGACCCCTCATGAATTTCCTCACAGATCGACACTTCATTTATATCACCACGCACACAGATGAGCACAAATAAGAGCTTCAATCGTACTACAAGCTCCCAGAGGAGGACCTTGAAGAGATCACCAAGGACTAGTTTTTGGAACTCCTCATCCACGCAGACCCTATAGAAATGTCATACCTTGAACTAATTGGTAGCCTTGAGACCACTCGTGAAGCAAAGGATCGTCCTAGACCCAGCAGAAGGAAGAAGACCGAAGAGGTCCAAAACTTGAGCAATGCATCGAAAGGAACTGCTTCAGTATCACCTAGATGAGGGGGTGATGACGAAGTAGAAGAGAGAAATGGAAAAGAGGATCAACAGAAGAAAGGCGAAGTAACATCACCTAGGGACCCTGCTGATGAGGTTGATCTCTTGAAGAAAAGGAAGGTTTATCCCACGAAACCCACTTCCTGAAAGAAATATAGAGCCACCTTGACTAAGATGCAGACTATTCTCACTGTAGATGGCTTCGAATTTATCATCGTTGATGTAGCAGATGCCTCGTAGGACATATTGAGAAACATGAAGCCAACAAGGAGGAGATGTATGATAGAATTGAGGTTCAACTCAGAGGGGTACAACATGCCCTTCAATCCATCCACGCAGTATCCACTGCACCCCCACCATCAGAAACACCTGAGTTGGGAGATGAGCCTACCTAACTCCGTAGACTAGTTGATGCAACCGAATCTTGCCTTCGTCATGCATAGGAAGAAACTGAATAGGCCACAGAGGCCCTAAAGAAAGTACAAAAAGTAGTCATAGAGAAACGTCGATTTTCCCAGCAAGAGAAGGCTTCCCTCCAAACTAAGTTTGAAGAAGAGAAAGCATAGATCCAGCAAGAGAAAGAGAAGTTACTCACAGAGCAGGTGGGAATAAAAGAAGTAGTCAGTAGAGCACTTCGCTGTGACAAGTTTAGAGAAAAAGGAGGAAGACACAGTGCAACATCATGTAGAGCAGCTTGCGGAAGCTATCAAACTACCTCAACAGAGAATCATAGACTGTTGGTTTTTGGTTATGGAAGTATGTGAAGATCAAGGAAGAAAAGTGATAATGCAAACTTCACGGAAGACACAATGATTTTTATTGGGTCGAAGTGAGAAAAAGAGCAGAAAAGATGAAGCGAAGCCCGAGAAATAAATTCATTGGATGAGGATATCAGGGATGACAAGTCAGAAAGGAAGAAGGACCATGGACATGTCAGTAACTAGAAAAAACCACCGTTGGATGCTTTGAAGAACCGCGCGAGAAGGAAGGAAAGATAGGTTGGCGAAGCCTTGAAAATATGGGTCAAGTTGACCTAGGGTTTTGGTATCTAGGGTTTTGGACACCTAGGTTTTGGCCTAAGGCTGTCGGTGAGCTATTGTAATGTATAAATAGAGGTCATGAGGGCCTAGTTTGGGTTGGTACTTTGGGTTGATACGATAATATTGTATTGTGGTTGTTGGTATTGAGTTAGGTGAGAGAGGAGTATTGTGTGAGAGGGAAGTGTTGAGAGTGAGAGCCTTATGGTATTGTAATATCTTTAGCTGGGTGCGAAGATCAACCCTGCAGCTGGGTGCGCAGGGAGAGGAGAGAAAGAGAGGAGAAGAGAGAATATATGCTAGCTAAGAGCGTAGACAAGAACTATATGCTTTACCTTAATATAATATAGCACAGTTCTATGGGCGTAGCCCTAGAGAGAGGGTGAACCACGTATATTTTGTGTTGTGTGTGATTGATCTTCTGTCTCTATCATTAATATACTATGATTGCATTACTGTTTAGATCTGATAAGTAGATGTGCAGAATAGATCTAAGATTGATAAGTGATATATGAATGCCATGCTGGTCTTGTATTAGATCCAATTGATATTCCCCTTGGTTGTAGACATCTCTTTCCTACAACCCCCTCATAACTGCTTCGGGTGAGACTTCATCTGCTTCGCAAGTGTTTCCGAAAGGGCCGGTAGTTAGGGTTTTGTTGGTGCGCTATTGTAGCGTTGAACCCTGGGTCTGCCCCTGTGCTAACAAATGGTTCTGTTGCTGAGACAAGATTCTTTTTAAGGGAATGTCAAGGTGGTTTCCATCGAAGACATAGATTCAAAAGTGGATAGAGGATCAAGAGAAGGACTTCGCTGAAGCCCAGAATAAGAACCCTAATCTTAGCATTGAGCATTGTCTAGAAAGATATATCTTCACCGATATACACGAGATATTCTTTGGAGGGATCCATCAAGAGCTATATGAGTGGCTAGCTATATTAGCTGATACCCAATTCAAGATTCGATCTAGACTTCCTATGGTTTGGACGTCGGAGTTGATCAAGAAGGTCAAGAAAGATGATAACATTGTATCACGAGAATTACATCACTGGTTTGATAGTACCATTTGAGGGCACATCAGAGAGATTGTTTTTTATTGAGTAGAATCGTATAGCCAAGCTGAGAGATATTTTTTTAAGGGACTTCGAAGGAAATTTTTTCATTTTCTGAAGTTGAGAATCAAGATGCTATTGCATGAGAAGAACATATTGAAGATACAATAGACTGGTTGGATCAAGAAAGGCTAATGTTCAAAAGTTTGGACAGCAACAACGACACATAAACTGGACATACAAGCAGTGGTAGATTGTTCCAAGAGGTCCACCTTGCAAACCTGTTTAAGAAGAACTACGAGGAGGAGGGTTTCTACAGTGGAGAAGAAGTAGATCTGATGGATGAAGAACATTCAGAACCTGGCGGGACAGAGGAAGGACAAGCTAAAGAACTTCATCGAAGAGAACATGAAAACTCAAAAACTGCGTAGACCATCAAAGTAAGTACTATTATCCTTCATGTTGATTCAGTCTTAAGAAACCAGAGTAATCACATTCTCCAAAGCATCCAAAGCACTGTCAATAGTAGTCCACTACACATTCAGTCGGAAACCCTAAGAAAATCTATGGCAGATGAGATGAGACTCCCTATCTTTAGGGGAGATGGATCTGAAGATCCCGATCAACACTAGTTACTATGTGAAGCCGTATTGAACATTAAGAATGTCACAGACGAAGCTGTCAAAAGAACCCAATTCAGTACAACTCTCAGAGATTGTGCACTGAGTTGGTACTTGAAACTTGTCTAAGGAATTTCACAACATAACCCATTGAATCAGATCAATAACGCATTGATTACAAAATTCAAGAAAACAAAGTCAGAATCCCAATGTATCACAGAGCTGAAAGAGATCAAGCAGGAGGTAGCTGAACCTGTTTGGGAGTTCGATCAAAGATTCAAGACCTTAACTGGTCGATTAACTTTTCAGGTCCCAAATGAGAAGAGCAATGAATTGTTCATTGCTTCCCTTCTACCACACATCAGAGTTCCCCTGATGCAACAGAATATTTCTTCACAGGCTGAGGCGTTGGAGATCGCCATGAAGCTAGAATCAACCCCCATGGGAGAATCCAGTTCAGGTATGAGTCAGATCCTGAGTCAGCTAACTAGCTTGTCTCTGCAGGTCGAAGATATGAATAAAGACAATGGAAAAGATAAAAGAGAAGACATTTCGTGTGTCAGATGCAGATCATAAGTTCATGACAAGGAACACTTCCCTTTATTCAATGAATATTTGGCTTCTAGATCTCCGAGCCCCTTGAAGCAAGTCAACTTACCCTGGTGCAAGGTATGTAGAAACATACATCATACTGGTGAGTGTTATTATATGCAAAAGTATGTTCAGACACCTACAAATTTGTATTGTACATTCTGTAAGTCTGTAGGAAATGATGATATGGATTGTAGGGCTTATTATCTCATGCATGAAAGGTCAAGAGAAATATATAAGATTCAAGGTGAAGTACAACGAGAAGGAAACACTACACAGTACAACTCTCCAGGAAGAGGAAACTTCAATCCTCGCGGTGGATTCATAGGAAGAGGACAAGGAGGAGCAATGATTCGAGGCTGAGGATAGATAAATTTTTATAACTGCGCACAACCAGGACACCTCGCAAGGGATTTTCAGAACCCTTGTACCATTTGCAGCTACTGCAACTCGTTTGACCATGTTATAGAGGATTGTCATGTACTGCTAGCTAAGCTTCACGAAAGATGAGGACCTTAGTAGAACCCACAAGTGCAATTGATATATGTTGAACCTTGCAGAGAAGACCCTACAGTCGTTGTTATAACAAGAGGAGGTATTGTTACAGGAGAAGACAGACTGACACAAGGGAAGACTACAGAAGATTCGTGAATCAAGAAAGTTGCAGAGAAGACCCAAACTTTTGATGCAAAGAAATAAAGACAGATGTTTTAGGAAGCTAGGAAAGAATTTAGAGGAAACCAAGGCTATGCATCAAAGACAATACCATAAGTGAGGGAATATGGAATGCCTCTTGCATTTGATCAGTCTGCTTTGCCAAAAGAAGGAAAAGAGGTAAGCAAGCTCATGGAATTTCTATACACTTGTATTAAATAGATTCAGGATGAAAATGTTGTACAAGAGCTACAGAATCTAATCAGACAATATGAGCTAGGAAAGATAGACCCCTTGCTGAATAGGGCACTACACCAAATTGGTAAGAAGAGAAGGAAAAATAAGGAATTATATTTGAATGCTCAAATATGAGAGTATGAGATAGACTACGTGGTCCTCGACTTAGGGTTGGAGGTCAATGTCATGACGAAGAAAACCTGGGCATAGATGGGAAAACCAAAGTTGATCTATTCCCCTATCAGGCTTAGGATGGATAACCAGCAAGTTGTCAGCCCATTTGGACGATTGGAGCATGTACCTGTGGACATTGATGGAGTAATAACATTTGCAGATTTTGAGGTAATTGAAATAGTTGATGACAGTTTCCCTTACCCTATGTTGTTAGGAATTGATTGGGCCTTCAATAACTCTATTGTTGTTGACTTAAAGAAAAGACGTATGACTTTTGAAGGAGATGGCCTTAGGTTCATCACACCTTTAGATATAGATGAAGGTCAGCAATACATAGAGCCCATCAGAGAAGAAGACTGTGCATACGCACTAGAAAACATATACAAGCTAACAACCAAACAACAAGATTACATTAATCCTACAGCCGATGGGAATATAAGCTGGTGAAGTGACAATGCATGCTCATCAGACTTAGAAGAAGCACTGGAGAATTGGAAGAACCATATGTATGCATTATCTACAAGGAGATGTGCTATATTAACCAGAGAAGTTCACTGGATCGACACAACAATAGGTAACCTACCCACATTTGATGGTATGAATCTGTTAGAAGCCTTCCTATCAGACTTTGAAGCAAGTGTACCAACACAACAAAGGTTTTTGGCAATGGATGAGGCCTTGAAAGCCACACCAGCAAGATGGTGGGGGACACACAAAAGTAATATTATAGATTGGGTACAATGTCGTACTCTGATGACAACGTGATTCTCAGCATAAGTAGAAGGCTGTGAAGTTCGCTACACAGGTCGAAGCTGCCCAAAGGACCATGTGAGAAGCTGTGAGGAATCCTGGAGCAACATTCCTCAAGAAAAATGGGTGCAAAAATTCATTAACGCGCGGGACACGACACCTATAAACTGGTACATTCAAGCAGAACTATGCCTCATCACTATAGATTGGAAAGGTATGACTCAGAATTTTCTAACTACATTCTTATTTGAAAGTCAATTTCCTTCAGTAGATCAAGCACTGCAGATTGTGAGACAAAAAGTATTCGAGGAGGTATCGAGCCTTTCCTTAGAACAGGAAGAGGATGAATGGATTGCGCCTCTCTAGAAATTGTAAGGTTGTTACAACATCAATACCGACGAAGACGATGCTTCGAGGAAGGTGAACATCGCAGAAACAGAAGGCTAGAGAGATGTGGAAGGACCAGGCATTGAGCTTCCATTCATTGGATAGCCAATCAAAATCAATAAAGTCAATATTGGATCAGAGCACACATCGAAGCTTGCCAATGTCGGGGATTATTGGGATGCTGCTACCATTGATAAGATTACTAAGTTGTTGCATGAATATCAGGACTTGTTTCCAACCAAGTTCACTGATATGAAGGGAATTAAAGGGCATATAGGAGAGATGAGGATCCCTTTAAAACCAAATGCTAGACCAGTCAAACAAATACCTTACAGATTGAACCCTAAATATAAGGAGAAAGTGAAGATTGAGCTCGACAGAATGCTGGAAGCAGGGATTATAGAACATGTCGACGAATCATAGTGGATAATGCCTATGAAGGTGTAAGAAAAGAAAACATGAGAAATCAGGATATGCGTAGATCTCATGAATTTGAATGATGCTTGTTTGCATGACCCCTTCCCTACACAATTCACTGATGAAGTGTTAGATAATGTGGGAGGCTAGGAATTATATTCTTTTACAGATGGATTTTCAGGATACCATCAGATCCGGATTGCCAAGGAAGACCGCCATAAGACCAAATTTGCAACAGAATGGGGATCGTACCAATATACAGTGATGCCATTCGGATTGAAGAATGCCCAAGCCATCTTTTCTAGGGTGGTGGTCGAAGCATTCAAGGAATTTCTACATAAATTTTTAGAAGCATACTAGGATGATTGGACTGTTTTTAGCTTCTTGAAAAATCACATTGAATGTCTAAGGCTAATGTTGGATAAATGCAGGCAGTGTAAAATTTCTTTGAATATGAAGAACTTCATATTATTCTCACCATTTGGATTATTGTTAGGTCATATTGTATGCAAGAAAGGATTGCTAGTAGATCCATCCAAGATTGCTATTATAGTTGATCTACCCCGTCCTACAACAGTTAAACAACTGCGCACTGCATTGGGACACACAGGCTACTATAGAAAGTTCATTAAAGGATATGCTCAGATTACAACACCCATGGAGAGTGGTTGAAAAAGGATTTTTAGTTTAGTTGGACTGAAGAATGACACTAGAGCTTCGACACACTGAAACGGAAAATGGTTACTGTGCCCATTCTGGTTTTCCCAGATTAGACCAAGGAGTTTCATGTGCATGTCGATGCATCATCCATTGCATTGGGAGTTTTGTTAGCACAACCAGGACCAGGAGACATTGACCACCCGTTAGCCTTTGCTAGCAAGAATCTATCCACAACTGAGATTAATTATACCACTACTGAAAGAGCGGGATTAGCCATGGTGTATTCACTGCAGAAATTTTGCCACTATTTGTTGGGAGGAAAATTTAAAATGTTTATTGATCACTTAGTGCTGAAGTACCTAGTCAACAAGCCAGTGTTGGGGGGAAGAATATGCAAGTGGCTTCTGTTATTTCAAGAGTATGATTTTGAGATCATAGTAAAACCAGGAAGAATGAGCAAGGGTCCTGACCACTTGTCGAGGTTGGAACATGGAGAAGAGCCCACTAATTTGGGAGATACATTGCCAGATGCACAACTACTAGCCATTAGAAAGATCGATGATCACTTCGCAATGATAGTCAAGTTACTATCAACAGGAATGACACCTAGTGAGTACACAATTCCACAGAAGAAGCAACTAGTAGTGCACACTGCAGATTTCTCACTTATAGCTGGACATCTATACAAGATGGGACCAGATGAGATATTGCGAAGATGCGTTATGGAGGCAGAACGACCATTGATCCTCACAGAATCTCATGAAGGCATCATAGGAGGACATTATCCAGGGAAAGAAATTGCGCAGAAGGTTCTTAGAGCTGGCCTTTGGTGGTCTACCTTACACAGAGATTGTAAAGACTATTCTAGAGAATTCGATGTATGCTAGAGGGTTGGGAAACCATCCAGAAGAGATGAAATTCCATTATCACCACAAATGACCCTACAAGAATTCGTGAAATGGGCCATTGACTTCGTTGGACCCATAAATCCACCAGGAAAGCATACAGGAGCAAAGTACATAATTACAACAACAAAATACTTGACTAGATGGGTCGAAGCAAGAACAGTCAAGGACTTTAGTGCAACTACAACTATGCACTTCATAATTGATGACATCATAACTAGGTTTGGATGCCCAAAGATCTTCATGACTGATCAAGGAACACATTTCATAAATAAGACAGTTGAATCCTTGACTGAATAATTTATAGTCCACCATCAGAAGAGAACATTGTACCATCCTCAATCAAATGGGACAGTTGAAGCATTCAACAAGATCTTGGAGACAACACTAACCAAGATTTTTTGTGTGAACAGAGATGATTGGGATTTAAGAGCACCAGCAGTGTTATGGGCCTATAGAACCACTTGCAAGAAACTAACAATGCGGACCCCCTTCAAGTTGGTATACGTTCTTGAAGCTGTTGTTTCAATGGAATATCTAGTACCAAGCTTGATAATTGCTTCTTTTATAGATATGGATGACACTGGATTTGGTCAAGAGAGGATCGCACAGTTGTTTGAACTTGAGGAAGATCGATTCATTACAGGATTCCATCAGCAAGTTCAGAAGGAAAGAGAGAATTCCTACCTTGAGAGGCACATCAAGAAGAAGGCATTTAGACAATGAGACCTAGTGTTGGTCTATGACAACAAGTTCATAAAACATCCTGGAAAGTTCAGAATGCATTGGCTTGCACCATATGAGATCGCCTATGTCACAGAAGGAGGAGTTGCACAGCTAAAGATGTTAAAGGGAGAATGGAAGAAAGGATTAGTGAATGGGATTCGACTGAATTTGTACTATGACAACCAACTTTGTCGCAGCTCTCAGTGAAAACATGAAGAAAAGGGTCTACGTACCAAGTGAAGTTGAAACTAGGTACCAGACACAAAAAAGACAGTCTGCACAAGGAGGAAGAGGAGGCATAACACAGAAAGAAAAGGTTGCACTGCACAACCTGGAGTTGAAGTAAAACAGGAAGATTAGATCTAAAGTGCCTCGGGATGAGTCACCGTTGAATGTTGGGGGCCTGTTGGCCCTTGTTATGGAAGTATGTGAAGATCAAAGAAGAAAAGGGAGAATGCGAACTTCACGGAAGACACAGTGACTGTTATTGGGTTGAAATGAGAAAAAGAGAAGAAAAGACAGAGTGAAGCCCGAGAAATAAATTCGTTGGATAAGGATATTGGGGATGATAAGTCAGCAAGGAAGAAGGATCGTGGACATGTCAGCAAGTGGAAAAAAACACCATTGTATGCTTTGGAGAACCGTGCGAGAAGGAAGGAAAGACAGGCTGGTGAAGCCCTGAAAATATGGGTCAAGTTGACCTAGGGTTTTAGACACCTAGGGTTTTGGACACCTAGGTTTTAGCCTAAGGATGTCAGTGAGCTATTTTAATGTATAAATAGAGGTCATGAGGGCCTAGTTTGGGTTGTTACTTTGGGTTGATATGCTAATATTGTATTGTGGTTGTTGGTATTGAGTTAGGTGAGAGAGGAGTATTCTATGATAGGGAAGTGTTGAGAGTGAGAGCCTTCTGGTATTGTAAGATCTTCAGTTGGGTGTGAAGATCAACCCTGCAGCTGGGTGCGCAGGGAGAGGAGAGAAAGAGAGGAGAAGAGAGAAGATCTACTAGCTAGCAGCATAGACAAGAACTGTATTCTTTACCTTAATATAATATATCACAGTTCTGTGGACGTAGCCCTAGAGAGAGGGTGAACCACGTATATTTTTTATTGTGTGTGATTGATCTTCTGTCTCTTTCATTAATATATTGTGATTGCATTACTGTTTAGATCTGATAAGTAGATTTGAAGAATAGATCTAAGATTGATAAGTGATATATGAATTCCATGTTGTTCTTGTATTAGATCCACTTGATATTCCCCTTGGTTGTAGACATCTTTGTCCTGCAATCCCCTCATAACTTCTTCGGGTGAGACTTTATCTGCTTCACAGGTGTTGTCGAAAGGGTCGGTAGTTAGGGTTTTGTTGGTGTGTTGTTGTAGCGTTGAACCCTGGGTCTTCCCCTGTGCCAACATAGACCTCGAGCTACGAATAGTGCAAAGTACCCCGCAGGACGTGCGAGATCATAGAGAAGCCACTGCCCAGAGTTCTATCGAGAGGATCAGAGAATTCACTCTAGAATGAAAGAAACTAAGTGCTCTCAGAGCAAAGAATTATGAGCGACTCACTGAAGATACCGAGATGAAGGTACTAGAGTCACATATCTAGGAGGAAAAGCAACAAGCAACAACAGTAAAGGCATAGTTGAATCTCCTTTCAACATTTGAAAGGATGAAGCGATCCCAAGAACAACGCACTGCTCAAGAATAGGTCCACACCATTCAGAGCAAAGTCATGGAAGTGACTCAAAGTCTCCAACCAATCCAGGACGAATCTTTCCAACTGTTTGACGAGATTGAAGGCCGAGGCACATAGTTTGAAAACATAGTTGTTGTAGTTGAACAACGTTTAGAGGGACCTATCAACGAAGTAGTCATCCAAGAGTTCGTCGAGCAGGAGGCCATGGCGTAGCAATAGGTCGAAGCAGCTCAAGCCAAGATCGAGGATTTTGAAGCACAACTACCCAGACCAGAGTGACTCGGGACGAGTCACAGGTGAGTGTTGGGGGCATGTTGGCCCTTGACCAAGTTGTGAGGATCCTTGGTCATGTTTGACCTACTTTTGAGACTTCGACAGGTTGTCGAAGATAGAGTGCAAGTCGAAGTAGAGATTGCGGGATATTGTCCCCTTTTTAGGGATTTTTGGGTTTTGGGCTTATGTTACAGGAATGGGGATGTCAGCCCATGGGTTTACCCATGTTTAGGCCCATTTTGTAATGTATAAATAGATATCTAGGCGATGTAGGAAGTAGTTGATCTATGTGATCGAAGAAAGGCCAAGGAGTGTACTAAGTTCTAGCGTTCGATCTATGTGATCAAAGGAGGGACAAGTATGTGATGCTAAGTATAAGTGGTAATTGTAATTTCTTTGTGCATACTGTGTGAGACTTTCAGAGCTAAGTGCAAGTGATTGTAAGAGACTGCGGAATGATTTGTGTTGTACTTCAAGGAAGGAGGATCTAGCAAGGTGCGTAGATCTCCTGTCCTCTGCGGAGTAAGATATCATGGCTCTGTGCATGTAGAATATTGACAAAAATAAATAAAGAAGAAGAGTTGGTGGACGTATCCCCAAGGTGGGGGTGAACCACGTATATCTTGTGTTGTGATTGATATGTGCTTATGGTTGTTCTCTTGTCTATGTTATTGAATGCTTAGTGCACTGATGTATGCTAAGACATATCTGATATGGTAACTTAGTGATGAATAATGTGAATAAATGCTATATTTTATCTATGTTGGTATGCTTAGTACTTGAATCTATTAGATCTGTATAAATACTACGTTGTAAACTAAGGCTGAATATTAACAAACTATAACTGCTAATTTCTTTGTTAAGGTGTTGTAATCACAGATCTATGTCCCAGCGGAGGTTGCAAACACTCGAGTCCTGCAACCACCCCTGCGTCTACCTTGGGTGAGACTTCATTTTCTTCGCAGGTGTTGCCGAAAGGACTGGTAGTTAGGGTTTTTTTGGTGTGATGTTGTAGCATTGAACCCTGGGTCTACCCCTATGCCAACATGAACTACCTTCTTCAACATTTCTCCACATCATGGTTACTAGTTCCACATGAAGCACATGGATATATAAACAATTCACGAGTGGGAAGAGTCTTCATTCCTTCTCTTCTAGCTTGCACATCTTTCTTTGGAGATGTCTCACACATGTTACCTTTCTCTGGTTTGGAGGGTAAGGCTAATTGTTTATGAAGGACTTATTCATCTAAATTTATCCTTGCTTCAACTACCCTCGAGCATTATCCATATTGACGGGAAGAGGAAAATATGAGGAGTCATCTTTCTTCATCATGCCTTTTGAAAGAGGTAGTCCCTTTTGCATTGTAGGCCTTACATTCTCAGCCTACCAATCTTCATGGATTGATGTTGATGGTTCCAATGCATGTTTCCTGATCTTCATATTTCTTTCTAACTCATGAAAAATACCCTTATGGAATTCCTCATGACATAACAGTTGATCTTGCAACTTCTACTTCTCTTCCTCAAGAGCTTCCAACTGCATTCTTAACTCAGAATTCTCCTTTTGGATTTTCCGATTAATGTTCTTCTACAACCTCAGCTTCATGAGGAATTTACTCATTTTTCCTTCTTGAAAAGATTCTTCAAAATATTCACCAACTAAACTCTTGGATTTCATGTCACATCAACAACTTGTAAATACATGTCAAAACTAGCTTTGATACCACTTGATCTGAAAATACTTAGACACCACTTATTTCTTTACAATATATCCATGGAACATATAAATTGATTCAAAATAATTTACTGATCATATTAAGGTGATTTGTAGAATTCTGATGATGTGCTCTTTATCCAAAAACTCATAAACTGATGATTAATTTGTTTAATAATGAGATGACAACATAAAATAAAAGAACTCAATTTACATATATGTGTGACATATATCACTTCATATTAAAAGTCCCTTTAGATAGCATGATTGTTCTCCATCATCTCAAAATATCAAATTACATTACATTATGGGCTCACAAAATCCAATTTAATGGACTCTCTTTACAACTCAAAACAAGAAAATAAGTTCACCATTGAAATCCTTGCAAAAAATCGTGAAAAATGAGTATAAAGTTGCCTATGTTTGGAAAACATACCTCATGACACTCTTTACAAGACAACCATACTTGTCCTCTCCCTAGCACGTACTTCGAGACATCCATATGAAATCAAAATTCTTACCCTGCATTGGGATTCATGCTACTTTGAGATTTGTGCAGACTTAGGAATGCGTGAAGTGTTGGGATCCACGCCCATATATAGGTCGCGGACCTAAACCTCCACCTGTACCTTACAACATCAACATTTAATGTTTTCTTTGGGAATATCATAGTATGTGGGACTGTTGGCCTAGTGGTTAGGGTGTTGGATATATTTGGAGGAGGTCGAGGGTTCCATTCCCGCGATGCTCTTCTGATTAGCATATTTGTTGGTTGGTTTTGTATATGGTTGTAACTATACATTATATGGTTATGGTGGAAAGTTTGTTAGCCTCATGCGCTTATGGCATTGGTTGCATGTGTTAACATATATATACTAGGGGTTGGGGGCTATCCCTCAGCCCCTCTCCCCCCCTCCCCCAAATGGAACTTAATACAAATTCAAATAATTTTTAAAACATGATAAATTAAGAAACATGCTTGGGATATGATGGTTATGGAGGTTTTGTTAAGACTTTGGGTGGTTGCAAGTTCGACCCATTTCGAATCCCATAGTATTTTGATAGACTATAACCAATATTGGCCAATGGAAGGTCACCACATGGAGACCTCTCATTGACTATCCCTTACCACATGTCACCATGTGATTTGTCCATCTCACAGGTACGAACTACCCAATCAAATCTCAAACAATATGCCACATCACTTACTTTCCATTTCACTACTATAGGGCCTATACAGTCATGTGCCATGTGTCACCCTTTTACCCCTTTGACTTTGACTTTGACTATAACTTTGATTGCTCATAACCTTTTCATACGAACTCTGTATGACTCATTATTTGCACCGTTGGAAATTTGACGAAGAGCTCTATGCATTGATGCCATTTTGAAGAGAATTTGGGATGGTTGAATTTTGAGCTTTTATGGATCCCCTAGGACCTCTGTGAGCATTCTAGATCCTCATGGACCTTAGTGTATTTTCCTTAAATCCTGATGGATCATCAAAAAAAGAGTATCATCTGATTCGATATCATGTAGAGGCCAATACTATTCACTTGAGACATTATTCCACAAATAAGCAAATTGTGGACATCTTCACTAAAGTGCTTAAAAGAGAGAAAATTGAAAAATTCAAAATGATTTTTGGAATCACAAAAACCCCTTCAGAGAGAAAATTGAAAAATTCAAATGATTTTTGAATCACAAAACCTCCTTCTCGTGATTGGGGGAATGTTAGATACCCAATCCTCGTAATTATGGTATTTTGTAAATAGTATTGTAAATATTATTTAGGAGAAATATGAAGAGTTGTAGGTGAATAGGAAGAGTCATTTGGACATCCCGGAAGATGCAACCAAAGGTCATCCCAACATGTATTTATAAATGTATCATGTTAATGAAAAGGATTCAAGTGTGGAGTTACTCATTCTATACCCATATATGGCCTGAAAGTTTGACATCATCTACTCTGAGTCTATAGGTTTCCACAGTATTCATAACGATATACAAATTTTCTGGATAAAACTGTGTACGAGGTTTTGAAACATCCAAAGTTTTGAGTGGACATTCTACCCATCATCAGGGAAAAATGAAGCTAATATGTTGAAATAAATGTGTTTTGGTTTTTATTTAAATGAAGTGGTCAGTAAATAACTATTGAAGAGAGGAAAGAGGAACAAGGAGTGGAGTGAATAAAATATTAAGTTAGTAGTTGAGATTAGGTAATAATACTCTCAACGACTAACTTAATATTTTATTCACTCTCCTCCTTATTCCTATTTCCTCTCTTCAAAGGTCATTTACCAACCACTTCATTTAAATTTAAACCATGACACACTTGTTTCAACATATTAGCTTCATTTTCCCTGATGATGGGTGGAGTGTCCACTTGTATCATTGGACATTTCAAAACCTCATACATAGTTTTATCCAAAAACATTGTATAGAATCATCTACTCTATTTACACTCGTTGTATTGTACTATGTACCTTGGGGTCCATTTTCATTATTGGTGGATCCCCTCATGGTTTTTAATGATTTTCCTCAATGACTAGTAATCAAACGATTTCTACCATGCTCAACATCATCTCATCTATTCACATGTTGTAGATTCATATCATCAATGGGGTTGGATTTAAGACCTTGGGCATAGGGGACATCACTCTTTTATGCTACCCAAACAAAGTTATGATGGAATATATCACTAATGTATGAGTAATATGAAGACTACATGGGCACTCTCATTAGTGTTGAACGTCTTTTTGATGTATACTATGACATAGATCCACATTGTATTTTGTCGTGACTATAATATTTTTTATCACATGGATCCACTATCTACTTTTTCATGGACATGGTATTGCATATCATTTCATGGATCTGTAGTGTGTTGTGTTGGTGGCCATGCATTTTCCTACATCCAAGCATGGATATGCCTAACTCAAGGATGATATCTATATATTTTTGGTTGATGATTGTTTGCAGGTACTTATTGGTTCCTTGTTCTGTAATCTCCTTCCTTATGACACTATTATGTATTATTGGTAATTTATTTTGTCCATCAATTCGTCTTTTGAACTCACACATTAGGGGGATTAAATATTGTATACCTATATTTGTCATGTTGGGACTCATAAAGGACCTACTCATGTCATTATGCAAAAATTACTTTCCACTACCAAAAAACATCTAATTTGAGTATGGTATCTCCTTGCCTTTATGCAAGGAGAAACTAGACGCATCTTACCTTCCTTCAACATGTGATCGGTCACTTGTTTTCCTTGTGAAACAATTGTCCACTTCTTGAACCTTATATATTTAAAGAATCTCTAGGGGATCAGATCAAAATAGGATGGCCATGATGCATCATGACCTTTGGAACTTGATCCTAACCTATTGTTCGTAAATTTTTAATATTTGTGTTGGATTACTGAGAGGGGGAGTGAATCAGTAATAGATATTTTTAATCCTTTTAACCACAGTATGTAAGTGTTATTTATCTTTATGATCAATGTAACATTATCATCCAATAAGTGTAGAGTAAATAAACCATAAAAAATGACCAATCACACACATGCGCAACACACTAGTATTTTTACGTGGAAACCCAATGCAGGAGAAAACCACCAAATGATTTTTCTTATATGTCTTTAAGAATTACATTCATTGGAAGAAACAACTTCCTTTTTTCTCTAGTTGCAACTGGAAGGAGGATTTGACCCCCTATATTTTCGGGCTACAACCGAAGGGAAGCTCCAACTCCCTAATTCTCTTGCTACAACCAAAAGGAGGCTACAACCCCCTATGTTCTCTGGCTACAACTGGAAGGTGGATACAACCACTTATCCTTTCCCCATCCTTCCGCCCTGAAATATAAGTAAAATGATGAAACCACTACCACACTTTCACTGTGAGATATACCACTGTAAACCTATGCCAATCTGTGCCAACAACCTGTACCACTGACTGTGACCAAATTGTACCTGTACTCTGCCTGTACAAACAAAACCTAATAGATACACAACCTTTCTATGATGTAGCACGTGTATGTACATGCCCTTTCTCTATTGTAGCCCATGTATGTACGTGACCTTTCTATACTGTAGCCTATGTATGCCTTCTGAAAAACTAGGGTTTTCTTTTTCTTGAAAAACTATGACCCTTTACTACCTCTTTCACACCAATCTGCAACCTTTCACTGTGTCTAGACTATAGTTGTTACCTATGCATACATCCTCATACAAATCCATTAACCAAATGCATCTATATCTCTCTAGTCATGTGCCATCCAAGTGTGTATAATCATGAACAGGTATAATAACCCTCACATGTATTGGACATCAAACCTCGACCGATATGCATCCTCTCAATACATCAACCACTTCACAAATAAAAAATCTAAACCATGTACCATAAAAACCCTTAACCATATGCCAAGAAATACAAGAATTGCCTCAATACTAACAAGATGTACCAATGATAAATTATACTAACAACCAATTTCTATAGATCAGACTTATACAATAAGTCCCATGTAGCCAATAGCCTCTCTAGGGAAAATATTCAAACCCCCATAACCATTTCTCATGTAGACAACAAAATACAACTACTTACAGAAATAAGACATACCTTTTGAACTTGTAGATAGATCTATTATACCAGATCACTGTAGACCTTCCTAGGATATTTCTTTCAGACTCTAGAGACCTAACATATTTATCTTCTCAACTCTTTGTGGACTTTCTCACATGTACGTGCCCTATTATACTGAAATCCTGCGTACATACACACCCTTCTCCATTGTATCCCACGTACACCTCAAGATCTAGGGTTTTTTCAGTGTTTTCTGTAATTTCGAAACTTTCACAGTCAACCCTTCATGCTACCTTAGAATTGTGCAACTTCAGATGTATCATTGAGTACCTACAATAAACCTTACATAATAATAGATATTCAATGTGCTCAATAGGTGTTAATAGGAGAACCTTTATCTCTTATTTATACTTCCATGTAGCTTCCTCAAGGGGTTACCTTCTAACAAAATCAACCCAATTTCCTTCTTTTAGGGATAACCCACTTCTAACCACTTGTCCACTTATAACCCAATTTTATACAAATAGTAAATTGTCCACTTCTAGTTTCTACTAAATTATTTTTAATTATTTTCTTATTGCAACAACTTAACCTGTGATTAACTCCTAGTTTCACCCTCTTGACTAGTGAACTTTTTCTAGGAGAATCCATTAACAACTCCACTGATCCGAGATGTCAAAGGCTATGGAAGCTATTTTGGCTCGTATATTTGCTCCATTTGATTTCTCCAGTATTCTTGGTTTTCCAAATGGTGTGCCTACTATGCATGAATGGGGATACTACCTTCCGAGGTTCATAGGAGATGATCACGATCATTCTGCACAACACTTGATTGATTTTCTTCAATACATGGACCAACTTGATATTCATCATGAAGATGTATTGTCTAAGATGTTAATGTACTCCTTGGAAGAAGAGGCGAGACAATGGTACAGATCTCTTCCTTCTTCCATCATTTATTCTTTAAGATAATTTCATGTTGCATTCAATGAACAATGTAAAAGGTATTTTCCAGCTGAGCTTCTTCTGGTAGATTGTTGTGAGAAATGTAAATTAGGATATTATTCTCAAGAAATTGATTCCTCTAGCAATACATATGAAGAGGATGATTACCTAGAGGAAGAGGAAGAAGATTCATTATCAGTCATATCTTCTTCTAAATATGTCCCACAACAGGAATATTTTCAACATTTTGATCATGAAATTCATAACAATGATACTTTAGATGCATTTGGTATCAATCTGAATGTTTCTAATAGTAGTGACTATGATACAAATGTTGTTCCTAATCTGTTTGAAGATCAGTTGTTGACTGAATAAATTCTTGTTGAAGACCATATTGTAGATGGGAAAGAAAACCAACAGTTGCAAATGTATTTGATGTTGTTTCATATGCATCTTATGGTCAAAATTATTATGATGATCAAGCAACATACATATGCTCATTTTTTCAATATGATCGTGAAGTAGAGGTCCTTGTTTTTCAGATTTCAGAATTTTTTTCAAATCAGCCTTTATTTGATAAGTATGATGATGATCTTGAAGTCCTGGATCCAGATAATGATGATATGACAAATTCTAACCAGCAAATTCATGATGACATTCAGTCCATCGTCCATGAAGATTTGGAGTCGATGTATGATAGTTATGCATCTAAAGGCAGAGTAGAAGATGAGGATCAACCTCTTGATTCTCATGATGATAATGTTGTTTTAAATAATGTTATCCAAGAAGCATATGAGCAGGTTCCAGATACTTTTGATAAAATCAGTGATCTTCAAATGGATTATGCTCTCATAAATGGAGTAGAAATCATAGAGAAACAATATGGCTTCTTGTATCAGCTAGAGATGCAGTACCATTGGCAGGATCCTCTGGCTCTCTACATGGAGTTCATTTTTCCAGAGGTTCAAAATTTTTCAATGTTTGAAATTAAAGCAAATTGCAGCTGTAAGTATGGGCTGCCCATTCATTTTTTGTTGAAATTTTTTTAGTTTTTCTACATTTTCTTATTTACCTGTAAGGAAGAAGACCCTCTTGGAAGTAAAATCATTTCATGGTTGCATTGGAAATTTGCCTACACATGATCAACA
Organism: Picea sitchensis; assembly: GCA_010110895.2. NCBI lineage: Eukaryota > Viridiplantae > Streptophyta > Pinopsida > Pinales > Pinaceae > Picea > Picea sitchensis. The sequence continues at coordinate 51,874 of SNQJ01S0000681.1, read as the reverse complement.
TGATTTCAATAGGAAAGTAGAGTAGAATGGTTGAATAATCTTGCATTCAAGCAATTTGTTTTTGTTAAAATAATGTAACTACAAAGTGTATTCTTATTATTATTTGATATATTATTCATTGGATCAATCCCCATTGTGGATTGATCATGTCTGTTATTATAAAGGACCAAATCCCCTTTTGCAGATTGGTCAAAAGATAATTGTAATAGGCGGAATAAGAAGTCGGCCCCAGAAGATATTAAAGAGGCCCCGAAATATATTAAAGGTGGTTATAACCACCCAGTTGGAGAAGTCGGCCCTACCAGTGAAGAGACACTTCACATGTGCCAGTCTTGTATAAGTAAGGAGGCTAGTGCCTCACTTAGACACAACTCACTTGCTCATTTGAGAGACAAGTTTTGGAATTGAAGTTAGAGAAGAAGGAGAGAGAGTGGCGCATCTTTGGGAGAGGATATTCTGTATTAGTTTGAGTTATCTCTTGGCATTGTATTGGCTATCTATAATAGGGAAGTTTTGCTGGGTTTTCTTCCCTTAGAGGTTTTCCCAAGATAAATGGTGTGTCTCTTGTGATTGTGTATTTCTCAGTGATCTTGTATTATGCTATTATTATCTATTGAAATGCAAAGAACTATAATAATGGCTTAAACATTAACATGGTATCAGAGCCAAGCTGAAGAGAGCATCTTTCACAAGAGTGAAAAATGTCACTGTTGTCGTTCATGCAAATTAGCATTTTTTGATGGTGAAGCTTTTCAGCCCTAAAACCATCTAGAAAAGTGTGCCATCCCCCAAGGATCACTTTGGCACTCTCAGCGCACCTTTTCAATGGTTGGATCTCCTGGAAAGTGAAAACCTAGTTTCACAAAGTACCAGAAGTACCAGAAAACCAGTGTACCAGAAGTACCAGAAGTACCAGAGTACCATAGGTACCAGAAAAACTAGAAACACCAGTCCAGAAATCCACATATCAAGTTTGGAGGAGAAAAGGTTGGATTTTCTCAGATCCAAACACACCAGGCTACTCTCCTCAGCCAAGCGCACCTCTCTTAATCCACCCACAAAGATGATAAGAGAGAAGATCAAAGACCATGTCTTAATCTCGGCCCTCTTAGGATCTGTAATACCTGGAGAGGACACTTGGCTCATTGATAGTGGTGCATCCAAGAACATGACGGGACAAAGAAACATTCTCTCTTGTATCCAAGAAAATAAGTTTTCTCAAAAAGTGACAGTTGGAGATGATTACCAATTTTCCATCAAGGGAGTGGGAGAATCAAACCACAAATTGAATTAAGGGAATTCATTAAAGATGAAGGATGTACTATATGTACCAGGTTTGACCAAGAACCTACTCTCTATTTCTGACTTAGAAAAGAAAGGCTTCAGAGTTTCCTTTATAGACGGAGAAGTTCTTATGTGGGCTAAAGGAGAAACCCTAAATGAAGCAATCATCATTGGAAGTGAAGAAAATGGCTTGTATAAACTAAAGGGTCATTCAGAGGCTGCCATGACCCACGCCACTGAAAACTCATGTGAACTTTGGCATATAATATTATCTCACATCAACTACAAGGCACTACCATACATATGCAAAGCGGTCACAGGTTTACCAGAACTCAAAGGTGACCATGAAGGCGTATGCAATGGATGTGCACAAGGGAAGAACATCAAGAATCTGTTTCTGAAGAAAGACATCAAAGAAAAAGGAGTCCTAGAGCTCATTCATTCAAATGTATGTGTCCCAATGCATCGTCCTACATTAGTGAGTATGTATATTATGTATCATTTATTGATGATTATTCTTGTAAGACCTAGATATATTTTTTGAAATCTAAAGATGAAGTGTTCAGCAAGTTCAAGGAATTCAAATCCTTGATAGAGAATCTTTCTGAAAGAAAGATTAAGACACTCAGGTCAGATAATGGAGGAGAATATACCTCAAAAGAGTTTGTGAACTTCTGCAAAGATGTTGGGTTCAAGAGGGAACTCACTACTCCCTATAATCCCCAACAAAACGGTGTAGATGAACGAAAGAAAAGAATGATAATGGAAGATGTGAAGACTATGATCCATGATCAAGATCTTCCTATGTGCTTATGGGAAGAAGAAGCAATGGCAGTTGTATATGTGCAGAATCGATTATCCCATAGTGCACTTGGGCTCAAAACCCCGGAAGAGATGTTCACCGGAAAGAAGCTAGAGGTAAGCCATCTCAAAATATTTGGTTGTCTAGTATTTATTCATATACTAAAAGAGAAGAGAAACAATATGGAACCTTTAGGAAAGAAGGGAATATTTGTGGGATACTGTGAGGTCTCTAAGGCCTTCAAAATCTATATACCAGGTCATCGTCACATTGATATCAGCAGGGATGTGACTTTTGATGAAGATGCAACACTTAAGAAATCAAAAAGATGTTAGCTTGAAGAAGTATATGAAGAGGAACCCATAATCCCCGGGACTATAGAACTAGTGAGGGAGGTTCCCAAAGTTGTTGAATCAGTGAGGGAAGCCATAACTTCCCCTGATGAGGAATTACTAAAAGATCATGACATAATAGAAGTTCAAGAACCTCCTCAGATGACGATCCTCCATAAAAGGAATCCATCTTGGGCTAGAGAGATTATTCAATATGGAGAGAAATATGGTGTTCCCGAAGGAACCACGAGACAGGTGAAAAGACCAAAGCCATTATCCAGTTATATGGATTTGATGTGCGATCTTCTAGAAGAGGATCCTACCTTCTTTGAAGAAGCCATTCAAAGGAAAGAATGGGAAAATGCCATGACAAAGGAATACCAATCCATAATGAAGAATGAAGTATGGGAAATAGTTCTGAGACCGAAGAGTAAAGACGTGGTATCCTCCAAATGGCTCTTCAAAATAAAACATGTTGTTGATGGAAGTATTGATAAATATAAAGCAAGATTTGTTGTTCGTGGCTTTTCTCAAAAGGAAGGCATTGACTATGAAGAGACATTCGCTCTTGTATCCAGATACACTTCGATCAGAACCATAATAGCTCTTGCAACTAAGATGAAGTGGAAGCTGCACTAGATGGATGTGAAGACAACTTTCCTAAACGGTGTCATCGAAGAGGAAGTCTATATTGAGGAACCCAAAGGATTTGAGGTTGAACCAAGTATGTGATGTCACACAAGAATTCACTCCAAATGAATTATGGACCAAATTGGAGGTTCCATTTTGGAATAAATAATATTGTGAAGATTGCATGCAGGGATTGGAAAGATAGAGCCAGAAGAGAATCCATCAGAAGAACAAGCCTCTTATTATGAAGAGTCTTCTACAAAAGTATTTGCATAAATTTGTATTCCATTAATTGAAGATGATGTCTACTCCATTTCAGATTTGTTTTTTGAAATTCATGTGGAAGATATATGGCATGCATCTCAGGAGTCACATGCAGACACTTTTACATGTGCAATGCATGCATCTTAGGAGACAAAAAGGGAGTCGTGCACATCAGAATCAATTCTGATATTTTCTAAGAAACATTTGCAGAAACAAATTGGATATTTGAATTCCTCTCGGGAAATATCCAATTTCAAAAAACAAATCGTCCAAAACAGAGTCTGGGAAGTGAAGTTATGATCGTTTTAAAATCAACAAAATTTCAGCGTTTTTCCGAAAACAGCCGCACAATTTTCAAAATTTTATCCAAACTTTATTTGGATATTTTTCATTACAAGAATATAAAGTGGATATGTGTGGACATCTCAATGGTGCATATACTTCATCATATCTGTGCAAACATCTACATCTTCAACAAAATCTTCAATGAGCACAAACTTGCACAGTTGCGAGGTCTTCTTGGAGTGAAGGACATGGTTGCTTAGCAACTATTTTTTTTTGTTCCTTCTCATTTTTTTAGGCATTTTAATTTGAGGGCGGGGGGGGAGGTTCCCATGATATTTTCCCTATTTCCTCGTTTATTTCAGTGTATCATTTTTATTTGGGTACCTAACATGGCCTCGTTGCCGGGACTGATTCTTTATTTTCACCATAGTGATGTTCAAGGGGGGTTTTGGAGTTACTTCACACACCTAGGATTTATTTTTCCTAAGGTTTTTCCTTGTTTATTAGTCATAATTAGTCATTATCCAGTCTCCTATATTTTAGGGG